>NC_069458.1:5076288-5159391 GCF_026875155.1 Cherax quadricarinatus | reverse complement strand
TTTGTGTTTCCTCTAGGCCGCTGTGTGAGTGAGAGTGAGGCAAGGGCAGCAGGCTGGCTTGCCCACTGAGAGACCTAGCTACAGAGGGCAGCACCTTAGTGCCGCGAAATATGAACAAAGCTGGCAGACAGCATGGGCTGTCTGTGCAGACAGTACAGGCTGTCTACATATGCTCGGCCACCTACCGCGCATCGTCCCGACGTGACAATACTGGTGGTAAGTAAGTAAGTAAGTTTATTCAGGTATACACAAATACAGTTACATTTAATTATCATACATAGCAGCATATGTGTAGAGAACCTAGGATAACCCAAAAAAGTCAGACAGAGTGACTTATTTCCATTGGGGTCCTTTTACCTTATTAATATATTATAAAAGTTTAATATTTTTTTGTTATTCTATAATTCTATAATGAAGATAACATCTTATTATCATACTAAAAAGACTATCTTCTACACGAGGGTCATTAAGACTATCTACAATACGAGGGTCATTACTAGGAATAGGGTAAAATTTACACGTATGTTAGCTAAAAAATAGAAAATCATTCCCCTCCCTTTCTGTAGCTACATTCATCAGACACCTTTTGGCACTCTTCTTGAACTGGTTCATGCTATGACTGGCTTTGACATGTGCAGGTAGCCTGTTCCATTCCTTTATTGCTGTACAATAAAAGGTGTTTGAAGCCTGGCCAATGACTGTGGGTACTACAAAGCTGTGCTCTCTCCCCCTAGTACTATGATTGCTTTGGTTCCCAACCTTGACAAAATTGACAGCAAGATATTCTGGACTGTTTGTGAGCAATTTTATAAACATGATTTAGCTTCAGTTGTTTTACTCTGTCTTCAACATTCAGCATATCCAACTGCTGTAATTCATCCTGGCCTACATGTTCTCTTGGTCCCAGCCCCAGGATGAATCTTACGATTTTGTTCTGGGTGATTTGCAGCCTATCTTTTAGTTTTTTTGTCATGGCAGAGTACCATGAAGAGCAAGCGTAATCCATATGGCATTGTATAAGGGCTAGACATAGGGTCTTGCGAGTCTCACTAGGTAGACACTGTGCTTGTCTATTCAGGAACTTCAGTCTGGCATTAGCTTTCTTTACTACACTGTTCCCTATCAATTCTCCTGACATGCATGGGTCAAAGGGGATTCCCAGATATTTTACTTATGAAACCAAAATGATGGGCTCCCCATTACACTGGATATTAAAATTATTTACCCTTCTCAGTTTATGTTTCGTGCCAAAGAGAATGGCTTCAGTTTTCCCGAGGTGTAATGATAGTTTGTTGTCTACTAACCAATTGCTGCAGGACTCCAGTTCCAGTGTTAAAACATTAGCTATATCTTGTGGGCCCTTTACCTGACCTAACAGGGTACGCCCATCTACAAACAGAAAAGGGGGGGCACTTAAACACTGATGGGCCAGTCTTTGCCAACATAAAAAAAATAAGGGCCCCAAAATTACTCCCTTGGGGAACCCCCAAAATTTTTTCCCGGAAAGGGGTTTCCCTTGATTCCGTTTTTTTTAAATTTTGACAATTTGTCCCCTATTGCTAAGGTGGGAACTTAAACTAGCCTACGGGAACCCCAAACCCGATAGTTTTGAAGTTTAAATACAAAAATAATTGGGGTTTACAGTTTTCAAAGCCCTTTTTGCAAGGTTTTAAGGTTACCTTTCCTGGGGTTTTTCCCCCTTTTGGAAAAATTTCAGTTCTCAGGTAATCCTCAGACTAATTAGGGAGGTGTCGGTTGAGTAAGATTTTTCCTAAAGCCCAAATTGAAAGCTAGGGAAAGAATGTTTTGTCTTTAAAGGAAATTTAACTACTTGAGAGTACAACCCGCCCTCCAAATTTTGGTATTAAAATTGAGTATACTAACAGGTCTATATTGCTTACATCAGCCCCTACTTTTTTTCCCTTGAAGAAGGATAACTCTGGCCTCCTTGAACCCCCCCCGGTGGGACTGACGATTCTTTAAATTTGAGAATGGGGATTGACATTCAGAAGCCCCCAAACTTTTAGGAACTTAGAGGGAAAAATTTTTTTTTTCGGGGCCTGTGCTTTTTATTGGGGTTTTTAACCTTTTAGTTTTTTTTTGAAGGGAAGTCAGGAAATACATTTTAACTAGTTGACAACGGGTTTTGGGGTTTACCCCTTTTTTGGGTATAGAATTTTAAAACTTATAAGCTGTTTTTAAAGGGAAATTTGATGCAGCGGGTTTTTTTTTACTTACAGGGGTTGATGCAACAGATGTTAGTGGGAATTAAACAATTTGCCACCTTGTTTGTTTCCGTGGCATACCTCATTATCGATAGTAGTACTATGTTAGACCAACTACGGGCTTATGGAAAACCCCCAACTGTTTTAGTTGTTGCCAGAGCTTTCCGGGGGTTTATGCTTATACCTTTAAATTTTGGCAATAGTGTTTTTCCCTTTTTGTCCTTTTGTAAGTTCCGGGTACACTTTTTTCCTCCCCCTTTTGGGAAATTTCCCATTTAGGGGCTGCAATATCCTCTTTTTTCAAAAAAATTTTTTTTAAGCAGCTGGTCTCTAAATTTTCCCCAAATTTTAAATCTAAATCTCAGTGGGCATCCGGGGTTCATTCTTCGTTTAACCCTAACCCCCTTTAAAAACTGGTGCAATTTATAAAGGATGGAGGGGAACTTTAAATTTTGAATTTTTCCCGGGCATCGTTTACGTCCGTGCAACTTTTTTAACCTGCCCAGCCCAAAATTTGGGTTACCCCTTTTTAAACCATGTTTTTTTAAACTGTATTTTCTAGTTGACCTCATTTTTATTGTCCTGTGTGGGCCTATCCTACCCCTAGTGATTTTCCCTGGTGCGTAAATGTTTAAATGATCACTAAGAAAAGGTGGTAATTGCCTAATGACAAATTTTTCTCAGATTTGGTTTTAAAAAAATAGGGGCAATTAGGGTGGCTGAGAACTGTGTGATCCGGGGGGGTGAAATTAATTATTGAGTGAAACTTTTTAAACCTAAAATTTTGCTTTTTCCCTTTTTTGCATGGGCCCATTATTTTGCGGGCTAAAAACCAATATAAAGTCGCCCTTTAATTTTTTTCCCTCGCAATTTTTTTAAACAACAACATACCCCCAAACCCAAAAAAGGGGGCAGTAAAGCAACAGCAAAAAACTACAGACCAATAGCACTAACACCCCCATATCATAAAAATCTTTAAAAAGGGCCCCCTAAAAAACAAGATCACCCCCAAATCAAAACCCATCAGTTACACAACCCAGGGCAACAGGGGTTTAAAACGGGTCGTTTCCTTCTGTCTCAACAATTGGCCACTACAAAACAAGGCCAAAAATTCACTAGAAGAAAAAAAGAATGCAGATGTAAAATTTTACAGACTTTGGGCAAAACCCTTTCACAAGGGGTGACCTTTGGCGTAATAGCCCCCAAAAAATCTGCAAAAGGAATAAAAAGGAAAAAGTCGGTCGATGGATCAAAATAATTTCCTCACTAACAGAACACAAGGGGGTAGTCGTCAACAGAGTAAAGTCCGAGGCAGCAAACGGTAAAAAAGCTCTTTTCCAAAAGGCACAGTACTCGCTCCCACTTGTTTCTCATCCTTATACCCGACATGGGCCAAGGATTTTCAGCCACAGAAACCGGGGTCTTCCTTCCCAGATACACCCGGGAATCTGATGACAGTGCCCTTCCATTGCAGACCTGAAAAGCTCCAGGCAGACATCAACCAAATCTTTCGTGGGCTCAGAAAACAATATGAATTCAACGTTTGAAAAAATTTCAATTACTCAGATATGGAAAAACATGGGGAAATTTAAATTTTCATCAGAAAAAAACAAATTCGGCCCCAAAAAATAGCGAAACCCCAACGTAAAAACCGGGAGTGATCATGTCGGAAAAACTCACCTTCAAGGACCAAAACCATTGTATAAAATCGATCTGCTAAAAAAAAGACAGGATGGAAAAGAAAACCCTTTTAAAAAAAACTAGGGAGGCCAAGCCCATGATGCACTCTTCAGGTCATTTGGGTTTCTATCTAGGCTGGAAAATTTGCTGCACACTAACAAAAACCTTTCAAGCAGGTAAAAATTTGGCCGACCTAAAAAATTTCAAGAATTTTCCCACCCCCCGCAAAAACGGAGATAAAACACCCAATTATTGGGAGCGCTTGAGGTTCCTAAACCTTATTCCCGGAACGCGGGAGGGAGAGATACTTTATTATTACACCTGGAAAACCCTAGGGGGGACAAATACCGAACTTGAAACACGAAAATCACCCACAAAAAGGGAAAAAAGGACTTGGCAACGATGAAACCCCCCCCCCCAAAGAAAAGGGGGGGTTTTGTCACTAGCACGTTAAGAGACCATACAATAAGTGTCAGGGGCCCGAGACTGTTTTAACTCCCCCCCCAAACAAAACATAAGGGGGAATTTCCAAAAACCCCCGGCAGCTTCAAGCGGGACTGGACCCGCACCTAAATTTAGTTCCGGAACAGCCGGCTGTTTGGGGTCGTATGTTGGGTTTTTCGTGGGAGCCACAGGGAACAACCTGGTTGATCAGGGGTCGAACCACCAGGGGCCTTGGGCTCAGAAACCCGGGCCCCCGGGGGGGTTGACCCCCCGGAAAATTTTCCCCCAGGTAAACTCCAGGGAAGGGCCGGACAAGACCCGGAAAAGTCTTTTAAAACTGAACCCCGGTTTGGGAGGGCGGTAACAAATTCCTACTAAATTTGGTTTTGGGCCCTTTGGGGAAACAGCACTTTAAAAACCCTAGAAAACCCAGTTTAATTTTTAAAAAATCAGTCTTGGGTTGTAACTAAGTCCCTTTCTAAAAGTAGGGAAATACTCCCCACCCTTTCTGTTTCCCACTAAGCGTTTTTATTTAACCTTCTATTTTTTACCTCGTCGTCATTTACCAATCATCCAACCCCGGGGTTCAGAAAAATGGTTATAACTGCCGCCCTAAATTTTTGGGTTTGCTAGAAAACCTAATCTCTGGGCCCAAAATTTGGGAAAAAGTGATCTTGCGTTGACATGAATAAAGTGAAGGCCTGTTTTCCCTAAAACAATTATAATCATCAGTATAGGGAATGGCATTTGTAAAAAAAAATTTGGGGAAATCAATGTCATCATTGCTAAAGGGTAACGTGCCAAAGGCCCTTTTTTACACACAAAATAATTCTGGCAAACCCTTAGCTATAATTTTACCCTACATTTATCATGCACCCAAACCCCTTTCACATTTTTCATAAAGGGGCCTTTTCCTTTTTTTTAAGCGTGCTTTATACAGGTTTTGCACCTTTTTGGTAGTGTTTGAGATAATAATGGCTGTATTTTTTCTATATTGACCTAAGTATGCATTACATATGGAGTTTTAAAGGTTTTCATTCCTAGCTACTAGTCCGTCATTACACCGTCATTTATTTTGTCAGTTTTGCCTCTGCCAAAATTTTTAGGTCCCCGGATTTTTTGGGGGGTTTACCACTTTAAAAGCACTACAATAAAACTGGGTGCCACTTTTTTTTTTGTGTAGCGGTGTTGCCATACCTTTCGGCGAAAAGTGACATTTACTTTTCCCGGAAAGGGGGCAAAGGTTTGGGGTTTTTCTGTCCCAGGGGGCCTGATACTCCCAAAACCCCCTTTTCCAGCCCCCGTGACTGAAATTTTTTTCTTCATGGGAAATTTAAGAAGAAAGAAAATTTTAATTTTGGCAACCCTGTACCCCTCTAATGCCTGCCATTTTTTTACTCTTCGCTCTTTTACTCATATACAAAAATAAATTAAATTTTTCCTTTTTTAGTCACCAATACACCCTAGTTTTCTGCTTTAGCAAACACCACTGGGAAATTTTAATTTGAAAATTTTTTTCTTTAAAACCCTCCCTTTACTACCACATTTTTTTCCCCCCAACTTTACAAACCCCTTACATTTTTAAACCCCCTTTTTACACACTCCCCTTCCCGGGTTTACTTCACATTTCCCGCTTCACCTATTAACTTCTAACCCCTTTTTCCCTTCTGGTACCAGAAAGGTTTAAAACAAAAGGTTTTATTTCCCTTTCCCAAAAACCCCCCCAAATTTCCCTTTAAACGGAGGGTTTTGTGGGGTTGTTGTCTGCCTACCTGGTCCCGCTGACTCAGGCCCTTTTTAAAAAAACTGAGGGGAATAAAAACCCCCCTACAACCTGACTTTCCTTGAGTTTAAAAGATATATTGGCGTTTTTTGCTTTTAATTCTCTCACTTTTGCACTGGTCACTAAAAAGGGGGCATACTAAAAACATTAAAACCTTGGGGTTTAACTATTCCCCTTTTTTCCCACCCTGGGACGAGGGATAACCTTCCCAAAAAACCTTTGGGGTTTGTACGTTTTATCCGACATGTCTCCTGTGTTTCCCTCTCGTTTTGCACTGGTAAAAGGTGGATTTTTTATTGGGGGTACAGAAAAAATTTTTTTTACTTTTCAACAGATGAACGCAGTAAAGATTAGAACTTCACTTCGCTAGTTTTTACATCTGGGATACTGGTGTTTGGATGCTGGCAGCCATGTTTTTAAAAAGCCAATTCCTTTCCCCTCGTTTGGCACTGAGGAAAAAAGTCCACAGTCCTGTCCTTTCCTTGGGGTTTTTTTTGATCATTTTTTTGCCCCTGTTTTTCTTCCCTTTAAACACTGGGGCAGTTGATATGGGGGTCATTATTTCATTTTTAGTGGGAAAAAGGGCTCTGTCCCGATTCCGTCTGACAGCAGGTCTGGCACTTTAATGCCGGTCCCTCTTTTGGGCAAAATTTAGGGCCATTTCATTGTCCCTCACCCCTCATTTTTATGCCTTTTTAGGTTTTTTTGCATTTTTTTGCCCGCAAGAACTTTCAATTTTGGGCCCTCAGAGTTTGGGGTAGGGCCCCGGGAAGGGGAAGATATAAAAAGCCGCCTTGTTTTCTTCCCTTTCTGGGGCGCGGGAGCCGACTGCGGCTGGGGGCTGCGGCAATTCCTCTCCTCGAAAAGGGAAAAGGGGAGAGAACACAAAAAAAAACTTTTTATAAAACATATGGGCAGGAAAAAAAACTTCCTACAGGGAGGAAGAAAAACATGTGGGGGGGTGCAAAAAATCGGGTCATAGGCAGTGAGCGTCGATGGGCATCATTGCACGCCTTCCTGCATCTGGACAGATACTGCAACACAGGAGACATCGTTGCGGCTGAGCTGTGACGTAACAGGGTATGGTCTCCTCTGGAACAGTGAAGCAGTCATCGTAGGAGTCGCTTCAGGTTTCACTCAACCTTGGGCACAACATGCTGGTGCCCTCGAGTGAGGTGTCGACATAACTCGGCAACTGGGCAGGACTTCTGGCAAGCGACTCAGGAGGACACTTCTCAACTGGTACTGTCACTGTGCTGTCACTGCCAGCGAGCGTGGAGCGAGCTGTGGCAGAGACGACTGGGCGAAACATCTGGGAGTCATAACATCATACAAAATCAGACTGCAGTGAGTGAGCTAGCAGTCAAAGTGACATCTTCTTTGTGCAGGCTGCTCACTGAAGCTTGTGACACGCGGCTGACACAGCGCCTGCCGACAGTGGCTAACTGCGGCTTGGCGAGTGTCATTCTCTCAGCAGTTGGAGTTATAGCAGAGGTTAGTCTAAGCATCCCCAGACTTGTTTCTCTACATATAACTGCACTCTGACGTCTGGAGGTGAAGTGAAACAAATCTCGGTGGGAATCGTTGCAGGTACGATTCTACAGAACATCACGAGCGACGAGCATAAAAGCTTTCTGTACAAGAGGGCTCGGTCACTTGGGGGCTGAGTAAATCAGCTGTCAAATGCACTGGTCACATCGGGTGACTTAGAACAGTGGTGCTACTTAGATCTGGCTCAGACCTCACTGGACACACAGAAACTTTAAACACCCACGGTACATGCGGTACAACATGGCTTAAACTAGCAAATGATGTTTTCTGTGCATACACTAATATGTGAGAACACTAACTTAGAGGAATTATTTTGCACAACATATATCTTTTCTCAGTCTTCTGGACAGTACTGAAATAATTACAAAACACTCGATGGTGACATCATGTGATGTCAGGTGTGATGTCGCGAGGTGACGTCAGCAGCACTGTGACGTCAGCAGACATCTCGAGGTGACGTCAGGCAGACATCGTGACGTCATAAAGTCGGGCAGCATCATCGGTGACGTCAATGTGATGCTGGCAGCAGACCACAGCATGTGGCCTAGGGCATCTGGTAACACACATGGCTTCGTAGGTCTATGTGACATCGCCCACACCCACGTGGCATCGGGATCCACGTGGTGTCATGATCTACGTGGCTTCGAGTGGCCTCGGGCACTCGGATACACAGCCCTGGCAATGAATTCAAATGGAAAACAACAGAAAACACAGCAGAGGGAGTGAGTAGTGGTGAGTGGTGTATGGTAGGCTGGTGAGGTGTGAGAGTACAGCAGGGCGAGGCAAGAAGCAGCCACTTCCTCCACCCACAAACACGTGGAGAACTCACACTGGACGCAGAAATTGCCACAAAACTCACCTCTGGCTTGCTGAAACAGCTGTGCTCAGCTGAACAACAACAGCAACATACAAGTGACACTGAACACGTGACTTGAGAAACAGCGTGGGACACTCTAGTGTGGAGTCACTGGGACGCCACTTACAATTCTCGAAGAAATTCGGTAAATTTCGGCTGTATCCTGCTTGTACCTGTGTCTGGGTGCTCCAACGTGCAGACACGACATCAGGATAACTCGTTGAGAGACGGATGTTTGTTGTGTAGGGGGATGAAGTGAACAACTTCATTCCTTCCTTCCTGTCTCTGGGCAAACACACTGCTGCCACCACCGCTTTCCACCATTTATAAAAGGATTATTTAGTGTTCTTGTAGCGGGGAGTAAATGATACGTCTTCAGGGGCTTCTTACTTTATTGTTAAGTCGTGGTGGGTACACAGGCTTGTGTGTTGTGCCCATGGCCCGGGAGGGCCATCCCACAAGAGAAAGCTAGGAGTAGGCCTTATGTCTTCCTGCTAGCCACTGTGTGAGTGAGAGTGAGGCAAGGGCAGGCAGGCTGGCATGCCCACCGAGAGGCCTGGCTACAGAGGGCAGCACCTTAGTGCCGCGAAATATGAACTAAGCTGGCAGACAGCATGGGCTGTCTGTGCAGACAGTACAGGCTGTCTACAGACTTGAGTCCTGGAGATGGGAAGTACAGTGCCTGCACTCTGAAGAAGGGGTGTTAATGTTGCAGTTTAAAAACTGTGGTGTAAAGCACCCTTCAGGCAAGACAGTGATGGAGTGAATGATGGTGAAAGTTTTTCTTTTTCGGGCCACCCTACCTTGGTGGGAATCGGCCAGTGTGATAATAAAAAAAAATAAACCTTAGATAAATTAGACACATGTGCAACTCCTGGGTATCTCTATTGAGGAAACGTTTCTCCACACAGTGGCTTCATCAGTCCATACCAAGGAGAATTTTGAATAACAGGAGGAGAATGAGGTAATCAGTCCCTAAACCTTGAGTCGATGTGGTCAGTCCATCAATCTTGAATAGAATACGGCATATGGGCGGGGAAGGAGCTTATAAACCGTAGCAGAAGAGGTGCAGCAGTCGTAGGTGGTGTCACATTTGTCCAATGTGGAAGTAGGTCGTGCCCAAGGGTTAGGCAAGCGAAGAATTCCCAAGTATTAAGATCCCAAGAAGTTGCAGTGTCTGACAGGATTGTAGATCAATGGTTCAGAGAACCGACATGTGATAAATTAGACACATGTGCAACTCCTGGGTATCTTTATTGAGGAAACGTTTTGCCACACAGTGGCTTCATCAGTCCATACCAAGGAGAATCTTGAATAACAGGAGGAGAATGAGGTAATCAGTCCCTCAACCTTGAGTCGATGTGGTCAGTCCAACTGACCACATCGTGGTCATGTGTCTAATTTATCTACATGTCGGTTCTCTGAACCATTCATCTACAACATAAACCTTAAAACTTACTAATTAAACCTGCTGCTGCCTGACCACCTAACACCTGCTGCTGCTGCTTCACCACCTAACACCTGCTGCTGCTGCTGCTTCACCACTTAACACCTGCTGCTGCTGCCTCACCACCACACCTGCTGCTGCCTCACCACCTAACACCTGCTGCTGCCTCACCACCTAACAAGTGGTACTGCCTGAGCACCTAACATCTGCTGCTTCCTGAACAACTAACACTTGCTACTGCATGAGTAACTAACACCTGACACACTCAACACCTGAGCAGCTAACACATTCAACAACTGAACAACTAGCACAGTCAACACCTGAGCAGGTAACAGTCAACTGCTGAGTAGGTAACACAGTCAACACCTGAGCAGGTAACACAGTCAACACCTGAGCGGGTAACACAGTCAACAGCTGAGCAGGTAACATAGTCCACAGCTGAGCAGGTAACACAGTCAACACCTGAGAAGGTAATACAGTCAACAAGACACAGATATGATCATGTGTGGCGCCTTAATACACTATATTTCATGGGTCAAACTCTCTCTATGTATCATCTAGCAAATGAATGTTGTATTGTAATAAAGGTAGGTGTTACTCACCTGTGTTAGACACCACAGGTGTTACTCACCTGCGTTAGACACCACAAACACTGTTTATTGTTCACTTTATCACACTCACCTACCAACAACACAAGTTATACTTTGATGGGTTTATAAGAGTCACCGACAACTTACTCAGTATCGACTCCGACTTCCCGATATTCCACTCTGGCTTCCCGACGTTCCACTCCGGCTTCCTGATGTTCCACTCCAGCTTCCCGACATTCCATTCTGGCTTCCCGACGTTCCACTCCAGCTTCCAAATGTTCCACTCCGGCTTTCTGATGTTCCACTCCGGCTTCCCGATGTTCAATTCCGGCTTCCTGATGTTCCACTAGACCTTCCCGATGTTCCACACTAGCTTCCAAATCTTTCACTCCGGCATCCCGATGTTCCACTCCGGCTTCCTGATATGCCACTCCGGTTTTCTGATGTTCCTCTAGGGCTTCCCGATGTTCCACTCCGGAGTCTACATGTTCCACTCCCTCAACATTTCTTGCTCAAAGCTGAACTATCAAAGAAAAGAAGCAACCAGAGTGAGTTTCTTAGTTGTTGATCTTATTGTTAACGTTAGTGAGAGGTAGAGTAGCACAGTGTCTGGGCCACCACTCTCCAGCTGGTCAGTGTGCGGTGGTGCAGTACAGTGTCATGCCCACTACTCTCCAGCTTGTCAGTGTGCTGTGGTGGAGTACAGTGTCTAGCCCAACACTCTCCAGCTGGTCAGTGTGCGGTGGTGCAGTATAGTGTCCAGCCCACCACTCTCCAGCCGGTCAGTGTGCGGTGGTGCAGCATAGTGTCCAGCTTGCCACTCTCCAGCTGGTCAGTGTGCTGAGGTGCAGTATAGTGTCCAGCCCACCACTCCCTGCTGGTCAGTGAGAGGTGGTGCAGTATAGTGTCTGGCCTACCACTCTCGAGCTGGTTAGTGTGAGGTGGTGCAGTATAGTGTCCGGCCCACCATTCGCAAGCTGGTCAGAGAGAGGTGCGGCAGTAAATAGTGTCCGGCCCACCACCCACAAGCTGGTCAGTGAGAGGTGGTGCAGTATAGTGTCCAACAACAAGCATGTGGTGCGTGCCTCGTTGTTCTCATGTTCTTACGTGCTAAGAACTTTAATTTGTGCCAACAATCTATACGATACATCAGTCTAGCACTTGGAGCCAATCTTGGGGAGAAAATAGTATATACTGAGTCATAAAGGAAGATTAGTGTGCAGAGAGAGGAATATATAATAGCCAAATTCAAATCCAAATACCTACAAAAACCTCTCACATTGATAAACATCTACAGAGTTCCACAGTCAAACATTAGCCAATTTAGTCAAAACCTAGGAAGTATGATAACTGATGCACGCATGAACAAAGATCACTTACTACTCTCAGGTGACTTCAATATAAATCTCCTGCAAGACCAGGACCCACACGTTACTGAATTCACAAACACAATGAGTAACTGTATGTTGCTACCAACAGTAACAAAACTACAAGAGTTACAGAGACTAGTGTTTCCCTACTTGACCACATCTGGACCAAACACCATATCCCCTTTAAAATCAGGCATAATTACAGATAATACCACAGACCACTACCCTACTTTTCTCATAACAACTCTTGGTAAATTACCCCAAGACACTACTAAAGTCACCTTCAGACTTCACAATGAGGCAGCCATTAATAACTTCACAACAGCAGTAGCAAACATTGACTGGCACACTGAGCTAGAAATCTATACAGATATTGACGAATGTATTAATAATTTTCTAAAAAAGACCCAATACCTCTATAACAAGCACTGACCTAAAAAAAACTAAACAGATGACAGCTAAGAGACTGAACAGTCCCTGGCTAACACCCAGCATTCTCAAATCCATAAATACAAAACACCAATATGAAAAACAGTACAGAATGGGTCACATAACCAGAGACCAAACAAAACGTTACTCGTCAATCCTAACCAGCCTGATAAGAAGGGCAAAAAAATTGTATTATGAGAACAGATTATCCAACTTACGAGGTGATATAAAAAAGACCTGGAAAACCCTATCAGAAATTCTAGGATCAAAAAAGATATCACGAAATAGCGAAATAAAATTAGCAAAATCAGATGAACCCCAACTCCCACCAACAGAAACAGCAAACAGACTCAATGACTTCTTCTCCACTATAGGACAAAACCTTGCCAATAATATCCCAAGCTCAGATACCCCACCAAATGACTACCTCACCGGCAACTACCCGAACACACTGTTCCTAGCTCCGACTAACCCATACGAAGTCTCCCTTATTATCAACACACTAAAAACAAAGGCAGGAGATTTAAATACCTTACCACCCTTTATATACAAAAAAGTGTCACAAGTGCTATCACCAATCATTGCAACACTCTTTAACAAATCCATTGAATCCTCCACCTTCCCTACAGTACTCAAAATAGCAAGGGTCACCCCGATCCACAAAGGAGGAGACCAAACAGAGTTGAATAACTATAGGCCAATATCCAACTTACACCCTCTCTCAAAAATCTTCGAAAAATTAATTCATAAACGAATCTACTCCTACCTTATCTCCCAAAACATACTCAACCCCTGCCAATTTGGATTCAGGCCTAATAAAAATACTAATGATGCTATTATACACATGCTAGAACATATATACACTGCAATAGAGAAAAAAGAAGTCCCACTGGGGATCTTCATTGACTTACGTAAAGCTTTTGATACAGTTAACCATGACTTGCTCCACGTAAAATTGTCACACTATGGTATAAGAGGGCACTCCCTCAACTACCTCAAGTCATACCTCAGCAACAGAAGCCAATATGTGTATGCAAATGGGGCAAACTCTTCTGCACAACCAATTACAGTTGGTGTCCCACAGGGAAGTGTCCTTGGCCCTCTTCTCTTTCTCCTATACATAAATGACCTACCAAATGCTTCGCAATTACTCAAACCCACACTATTTGCAGATGACACTACATACGTCTTCTCCCACCCGAGCCCAGTCACGCTAGCCAATACTGTAAATACCGAATTACAAAAAATATCTACCTGGATGAGGACTAACAAACTTACACTAAACATTGACAAAACCTACTTCATTCAGTTTGGTAACAGAGCTACAGATGTCCCTCTTAACATAATGATAAACGGATCACCTATCACAAAGCTAACAGAGGGAAAATTCTTAGGAATCCACCTTGATAATAGACTCAAATTTCAAACACATATACAACAAATTTCTAAGAAAATTTCCAAGACTGTAGGCATACTATCGAAGATACGGAACTATGCTCCACAGTCAGCCCTCCTGGCCCTATATCACTCTCTTATTTACCCCTATCTCACCTATGGAATTTGTGCATGGGGCTCAACAACAAGTAACCATCTCAGACCACTAATTACCCAACAAAGGCTGCAGTTAGAATGATAACAAATTCTCACTATAGGCAGCACACTCCACCAATATTCAATACACTAAACCTACTCACCATACAAAACATCCATACTTATTACTGCACCTATTACATACATAGAACACTTAACTCTGATATTAATCCTCCCCTCAAACATCTCCTTGCCAACCTCAACAGAACACATGACCATAACACAAGGCACAGATCACTCTTTGATGTTCCTCGTGTCCATCTCACACTATGCAAAAACTCAATGCACATAAAAGGCCCTAAAATCTGGAATTCATTACCTGTAAATATAAAAGAAACACTACCTGTTTATAAATTCAAGTCTCTTCTCAAAGATCACTTACTCACCCAAAACCAAATAAATACTGAATAACTGAACCTTATAAATTGTATATCTTAAATGTTTCTCACAATTATATCACATAAATGTTAAACCTAAAACCCAATCTAACTTTATTATTTTTTAAATACACTACCTAACAGAATACTCCATTCTACTGAATGTACAACAATGCATACAACCATATGACCTGTCTTTGTAATACTCACTTGTGCTTTATAGTAATCTGTTTACATTAAAGTTTTATCACTGATTTCATCATTGCTTAGTTAATCTTAAGTTAATTTTAAGCCAGCCCGTAATGCTATGCATAGTATAAGTGGCTTTGGCATGCTGCTCTTATCTGTATTTTTTGTACCTCTGTATGTGTGCTCAAATTTTTAAATAAATAAATAAATAAATAAATAAATAAATAAATACCTGGCAGAGTTTACTGCCAGAGTATACTGCAGTACTTAGCACAATTTACTGCCAGAGTATACTGCACTACCTACCAGAGTTTACTGCCAGAGTATATTGCACTACCTAGCAGAGTTTACTGCCAGATTATACAGCAGCACCTAGCAGAGTTTACTGCCAGAGTATACTGCAGTACCTAGCAGAGTTTACTGCCAGAATATACTGCAGTACCTAGCAGAGTTTACTGCCAGAGTATTCTGCAGTACCTAGCAGATTTTACTGCCAGAGAACACTGCAGTAAATAGCAGAGTTTACTGCCAGAGTATACTGCAGCATCTAGCAGAGTTTACTGCCAGAGTATACTGCAGTACATAGCAGAGTTTCCTGCCAGAGTATACTGCAGTACCTAGCAGAGTTTACTGCAAGAGTATACTGCAGAACCTTGCAGAGTTTACTGCCAGAGTATACTGCAGTACCTAGCAGAGTCTACTGCCAGAGTATACTGCAGTATCTAGCAGAGTTTACTGCCAGAGTATACTGCAGTACCTAGCAGAGTTTACTGCCAGAGTATACTGCAGTACCTAGTAGAGTTTACTGCTAGAGTATACTGCAGTACCTAGCAGAGTTTACTGCCAGAGTATACTGCAGTATCTAGCAGAGTTTACTGCCAGAGTATACTGCAGTACATAGCAGAGTTTCCTGCCAGAGTATACTGCAGTACCTAGCAGAGTCTACTGCTAGAGTATACTGCAGTACCTAGCAGAGTTTACTGCCAGAGTATACTGCAGTACCTAGTAGAGTTTACTGCTAGAGCATACTGCAGTACCTAGCAGAGTTTACTGCCAGAGTATACTGCAGTACCTAGCAGAGTTTACTGCCAGAGTATACTGCAGTACCTAGTAGAGTTTACTGCTAGAGTATACTGCAGTACCTAGCAGAGTTTACTGCTAGAGTATACTGCAGTACCTAGCAGAGTTTACTGCAAGAGTATACTGCAGAACCTTGCAGAGTTTACTGCCAGAGTATACTGCAGTACCTAGCAGAGTTTACTGCCAGAGTATACTGCACTACCTAGTAGAGTTTACTGCTAGAGTATACTGCAGTACCTAGCAGAGTTTACTGCCAGAGTATACTGCAGTACCTAGCAGAGTTTACTGCCAGAGTATACTGCAGTACCTAGCAGAGTTTACTGCTAGAGGGGAACATATCCTGGGTTGCTGAGCAAAATATATACTAGAACTTCTTTGCAGGGGTTTCTCCCGAAAATATGAGTAATAAGTGTTATTCCCAATATACGGGGCCCTAGTCCACAAGTTTTATGTAGGTAACTCAGTGACCCAAGTTTACTAGGTTTTATATGCATCCCTACAGGCACCCTAGTCTACATAGGTTATGTATAATACTACAGAGAACCCTAGTCTACAAGTGTAAAGTATACTCTGGCCCCTAGTTAATAGTGTTAAGTGTATACTAAGTGAAACCTAGTCTACATAGTGTTATAGTGTATAACAGTGGCACCCTAGTCTACATAGTGTTATAGTGATACTACAGGTAGCACCCTATCTCCATAGTTTTAAATAGTGTATATTTACAGTGAAACCCTAGTCACATAGTTTTATAGTGTATACTACAGTGGCACCCAAAGTCTACATAGTGTTAATGATACTACAGTGGCACCCTAGTCTACTAGTGTTATAGTGCAATATACAGTGGCACCTAGTCCTAACATAGTTTATAGTGTATACTACAGTGGCACCCTAGTCTAACCAAGGTTATAGTGCATACTACAGTGGCACCCTAGTCTACATAGTGTTATAGTGCATACTACAGTGGCACCCTAGTCTACATAGTGTTATAGTGTATACTACAGTGGCACCCTAGTCTACATAGTGTTATAGTGCATACTACCAGTGGCACCCTAGCTACATAGTGTTAAAAAGGTATACATACAGTGGCACCCTAGTCTACATAGTGTTATAGTGTATACACAGTGGCACCCTAGTCTACATAGTGTTATAGTTATATACAGTGCACATAGTCTACATAGTGTTATAGTGTATACTACAGTAGCACCCTAGTCTACATAGTGTTATAGTGTATACTACAGTGGCACCATAGTCTACATAGTGTTATAGTGTATACTACAGTAGCACCCTAGTCTACATAGTGTTATAGTGTATACTACAGTAGCACCCTAGTCTACATAGTGTTATAGTGTATACTACAGTAGCACCCTAGTCTACATAGTGTTATAGTGTATACTACAGTGGCACCATAGTCTACATAGTGTTATAGTGTATACTACAGTGGCACCCTAATATACATAGTGTTATAGTGTATACTACAGTGGCATCCAAGTATACATAGTGTTATAGTGTATACTGCAGTGACACCCTAGTATACATAGTGTTATAGTGTATACTACAGTGGCACCCAAGTATACTTTAGTGTTATAGTGATACTACAGTGACACCCTAGTATACATAGTGTTATAGTGCATACTACAGTGGCACCCAAGTATACATAGTGTTATAGTGTATACTACAGTGACACCCTAGTAACCACAGTGTTAAAAGTGATACTACAGTGGCACCCAAGTATACATAGTGTTATAGTGTATACTACAGTGACACCCTAGTATACATAGTGTTATAGTGCATACTACAGTGGCACCCAAGTATACATAGTGTTATAGTGTATACTACAGTGACACCCTAGTATACACAGTGTTATAGTGTATACTACAGTGGCACCCAAGTATACATAGTGTTATAGTGTATACTACAGTGACACCCTAGAATACATAGTGTATAGTGTATACTAGAGTGGCACCCTAGTATACATAGTGTATAGTGTATACTACAGTGGCACCCTAGTATATATAGTGTTATAATGTATACTACAGTGGAATGCTAGTATAACATTCGATAACATTCTTCTTTGCAAATATACAGGGTCTAAAGACAGCAAAAAACAACAAAATACCTTTCATCCGTGGACTGCTTGCAGAGGCAAAGGCAATGTTCGCGGCTTTCACTGAGACCCACAGAAGGATCACTTGGACAACGAAAATATGGATCCCAGGTTAAAACCCTATACAAATGTGACAGAGTGAACAGGGAAAAGGGGGGGGGGGTTGGCCTGTACATTGCAAGTCACTTGTTTGCACAGAACTGCTAAATGCCTCAAATGATGTAGTGGAAGTTTTAGCAGTAAAGGTGAGAACCAAAACCTAGTCATTTTGGGAGTCTACAAGCCTCCGGGTGGCAACATCCCAGCAAATTCCAGGAACAGCTTTAAAAAAATTTACCACTGTCTGGAAAAACCTTCCGCTCCGCACCCAACATCTTGCTCCGGGGGATTTCAACTTAAGGCACCTAAAATGGAGGAATATAGCAAATAATATTGTTGCAGTAATAACACCAGGAGGCAGCTCTGATGAAAACTCACATCACGCGAGCTTTAAATCTCTGCCCCAAAATTTAATTCAAACCAGCAAATAATAAGCCTACTATACTGGGGAATACATTAGACCTCAATTCACTAACAATGATGATCTGATAAGAAATGTCACCATATAAAAAACAATAACTCAGAACACAACAAATTGAGGTTCAGTCACGTATGCGCGGAGCCCAGACCGACATAATGAGATTAGTCCACGAGGGAGCATTCACCAAATTCAACTTCAATAACAAAAACATAAAGTGGGACCAAGTAAACCAAGTCCTAACCGATATAAGCTGGGAAGATTTTACAAGCAACACAGACCCCAACTTATGCCTAGAACAGATTAACTCTTTGGGCACTCGTGTATGCACAAGGCTTATTCCTCTAAGAAAAAGGAGGAGTAGATGTAAAACAGAAAGAGACAGGCGCTCCCTTTACAGGCGAGGGAAAAGAATAACAGAGGGCAAAAAAGAGGTCAATATTTTCTGAAATGCTAGGGAGACATTGGTCAGAGAAATAGCAAGCATCGAACTTAAGCTAAAAGAATCCTTTAGGAGTCAAGAATCGCGGGAAGAACTAAAAGCCATAAATGAAATCGAAAGAAACCCAAAGTATTTCTTCACCAATGCCAAACCCAAAATCGAGAACAACGTCCAGTATTGGGCCCCTACTTAAACAAGATGGGTCCTACACAGATGACAGCAAGGAAATGAGTGAGCTACCAAGTCCAATAGACTCAGTTTTTAGCAAGCCGCTAACCAGACTGAGAGTCGAAGATCAAAATGAATTTTTTATGAGAGAGCCACAAAATTTGATTAACACATGCCTATCCAATGTTATCCTGACGCCAAATGACTTCGAACAGGCGATAAATGACATGCCCATGCACTCTGCCCCAGGGCCAGACTCATGAAACTCTGTGTTCATCAAGAACTGCAAGAAGCCCCTATCACGAGCCTTTTCCATCCTATGGAGAGGAAGCATGGACACGGGGGTCGTCCCACAGTTACTAAAAACAACAGACATAGCCCCACTCCACAAAAGGGGCAGTAAAGCAACAGCAAAGAACTACAGACCAATAGCACTAACATACACAAATAACCCGCACATAAAAGAGAGAAGCTTACGACGACGTTTCGGTCCGACTTGGACCATTGACAAAGTCAATAACATCCCCATATCATAAAATCTTTGAAAGGGTCCTAAGAAGCAAATCACCACCCATCTAAACCAATCAGTTACACAACCCAGGGCAACATGGTTTAGAACAGGTCGCTCCTGTCTGTCTCAACTATTGGATCACTACGACAAGGTACAAATGCACTAGAAGACAAAAAGAATGCAGATGTAATATATACAGACTTTGCAAAAGCCTTCGACAAGTGTGCCCATGGCGTAATAGCGCACAAAATGCGTGCTAAAGGAATAACGGGAAAAAAGTGGGTCATGGATCTATAATTTCCTCACTAAACAGAACACAGAGAGTAGTCGTCAATAGAGTAAAGTCCGAGGCAGGCTACATGAAAAGCTCTGTTCCACAAGGCACAGTACTCGCTCCCATCTGTTCCTCATCCTCATATCCGACATAGACAAGGATGTCAACCCCAGCACTGTGTCTTCCTTTCCAATGACAACCCCAATCTGCATGACAGTGTCTTCCATTGAGACACTGCAAAGCTCCAGGCGGACAAACAACCAAATCTTTCAGTGGGGTGCAGAAAACAATATGAAGTTCAACGATGGGAAAAATTTTAATTACTCAGATATGGGAAACATAGGAAATTTTAAATTTTCATCAGAGTACAAAACAAATTCTGGCCACAAAATAGAGCGAAACACCAACGTCAAAGACCTGGGAGTGATCATGTCGGAGGGCTCACCTTCAAGGGCCATAACATTGTATCAATCGCATCTGCTAGAAAAAATGACAGGATGGATAATGAGAACCTTCAAAAAATAGGGAGGCCAAGCCCTGTGACACTCTTCAGGTCACTTGTTCTATCTAGGCTGGAATATTGCTGCACACTAACAGCACCTTTCAAGGCAGGGGAAATTGCCGACCTAGAAAATGTACAGAGAACTTCACAGCGCGCATAACGGAGATAAAACACCTCAATTATTGGGAGCGCTTGGGTTCCTAAACCTGTATTCCCTGGAACGCAGGAGGGAGAGATATATTGATTATATACACCTGGAAAATCCTAGAGGGACTAGTACCGAACTTGCACACGAAAATCACTCACTACGAAGCAAAAGACTTGGCAGACGATGCTCCATCCCCCCAATGAAAAGCAGGGGTGTCATTAGCACGTTTAAGGACAAAACAATAAGTGTCAGGGGCCCGAGACTGTTCAACTTCCTCCCCGCACACATAAGGGGGATTACCAACAGAAACCCCCGGCAGTCTTCAACTGGCACTGGACAAGCACCTAAAGTCAGTTCCGGATCAGCCGGGGTGTGGCTGTACGTTGGTTTGCGTGCAGCCACAGTAACAGCCTGGTTGATCAGGCTCTGATCCACCAGGAGGCCTGGGCACAGACCGGGCCGCGGGGGCGTTGACCCCCGGGAAACCTCTCCAGGTAAACTCCAGGTACATGGTGTATATGATACTAAGTGACCCCGTATACAAGTGTTTAGTGTTTTTACAGTGGCACCCAAGTACACATAGGTATAGTGTACCAGAGTGGTACCCTAGTATACATAGTGTTATGTATCCCACGGGGGGGCCCCCTAGATATTAGTTTTTTAGTGTAACTACAGGGGCCCCCTAGTATACATAGCTTTACTGATACTACAGGGGCACCCTAGTATAAAGTGTATAGGTATACTACAGTGGCCCCCTAGTATACATAGTGTATATGAACTACTGGCACCCTAGAAAAAAGTGTGTGGGGTTTATACGAAGTGACACCCTTTACATAGTGTTTTAGGAATACAACGGGGCCCCCCCCTATATCATAGTGTTTAAATTTTATACTCAGAGACACCTAGTATACAAAGTGTGTAGTTTAAACCCACAATGGACCTGGTGTACTAGTGCTAGGTATATACAGTGACCCCCCTAGTATACAATGATAGTGTTACTACAGGGCACCCTATTATACATGTGTATGTTAATACTACAGGGGCACCGTTTTATACAAAGTGTATAGTTTTTTAAACAGGACACCCTAGTATACTATGTCTATGTATACTAAGTGGCACCTAGTATACAAGTGTTATAGGTATACACAGGGGGCACCATATACATAGTGTTATGTTTATACTACGAGACACCAGTATACATAGTGGTAGTTTTACAACAATGGCCCCCTGGTGTACATAGGCTGGTGTATACTACTGACCCCCTAGTATAATAGGTTGTGTATTACATGGACCCTATAACATAGTGTATGTGTATCAAGGGGCACCGTATTAAATAGTTTAGGTATACTACAGTGACCCCTAGTTACTAGTGTCAAAATGTATATACAGTGGCCCCCTAGCTACAAAGTGTTATAGTGTACTACAGTGGCACACTAGTTTTATGTTGTGTATACTACAGTGGCACCCTATAACATAGTGTAAGTGTATCTACAGTGGACCATAGATGCATAGTGCTAGTGTAACTACAGTGGACCCCTTATACATGTGATAGTGATACTACAGTGACACCAGTATACAAAGGTTATATTTTTAAACTCTTAAACCCTATATACATGTTTATAGTGATACACAGGGGCACCCGTATACATATGTTTATGGGTACTACAGGGCACCCTAGTAATATGTGTTTAAGTGTATACTACAGTGGCCCCCTAGTATATAGCGTTATAGTGTATACTACAGTGGCACCCTAGTAACATAGTGTATAGGTAACTACAGGGGCACCCTAGTATACCATGTAAGTGTAAACTACATGGACCCTATGTACATGTGTATAGTGTACACTCGGACACCCAAATAAATTTTTGTGTATAGTGTTAACTACAGTCCCCCCTATATACATAGTTTTAAGTGTATACAACAGTGGCCCCCTAGCATACATAGTGTTTGTTTATACACAGGACACCCTAGTATACATAGTGTGTAGTTTAACCACAGTGGCACCATGGTATAATAGTGTTAGTGTTACTACGTGACACCCTGGTATACATAGTTAAATGTATACTACAGTGCACCCGGGTTAAAAAAAATTTTTTATGTGAATACTACAGGGCCCCAGTTGTATTAGGTTTTGTGTATATAAGTGGCCCCCTAGATAATGGGTTTAAGTGAACTACAGGACCCCAGCATACAAAAAATTTTAGTGTAACTTCAGGGCACCCAGTTACATGTTTATAGTTATACTCAGGGCCCCTAGTTCTAGTTTTATATTTTATACTACAGAACTCCCTAGTATAATTGTATATTTTTATACCACGGGCCCAGGTATACATAGTGATAGTGTAAAATACTTGACACCCTGGTATACATAGTATAAAAATTATATACAGTGGCACCTGGTATACATAGTGTTATTATATACAGTGGCACCCTAGTTGTATAAGAATAAAAAAAAAATTTTTCGTTCGGTTTTTAACCCCGGGGGGTTACCCCCCAGGAAAACCCAAAAGAAACAGTGCGTCATCAGGACTGCCTAACTTATTTCCTTTGGGGTCCTTAATCTTGCCCCCCAGGATGCACCCACACCAGTCAAAAACCCCCGGGTGTATTTGTGCTAGGTGAAAGGAAAACAGGTGTAAGGAAGGGTTTCAAAATTTTTTCCCCCGCCGGAATCGAACCGGGCCCCCGTGTGTGAAGTGGAAGCTTTAGCCACCAGTGTATAGTGATACACAGTGGCACCTAGTATCTAGTGTATGTGTACATAAGGGTACCCAAATACATAGTGAAAAAGGTATCCCACAGTGGCCCCCCTGAAAAAGAAAGGTTATATGTATACTACGTGGACCCTAGTATACATACGTTACGGTATACTACGTGGCACCTAGTAACAAGTGTATAGGTATACTACAGTGGCACCCTTTACATAGTGTTTTGTGATACTACATGGCACCAAAATATAATATGTTAGTAATGAAAGGACCCCAGTTTATAGTGTTAATTAATAAGGGCACCCTATATACATAGTGTATTTTTTATACTACAGAGACAACTAGTATACTAGTTGTATTTAACCCAAGGGCCCCCTGGGTACATATGCATATGATACTACAGTGACCCCCAGTATACTAGGTATGTGTATAACAGGGCCCCCATTTACAAGGTTATGTTATACTGCGTGGCACCGTTTATACTAGTGTATAGGTATACTACATAAACCCCTAGTATCAAGTTATAGTGTATACTACAGGGGCACCTAGTAACATGGGTTTATAGTGTATACTACAGGGCCCCCTAGTAACAAGTGTAGGTGTTACTACGGGCGACCCCCTAGTATGCAAAGTGTTTAGTGTACTACAGTGGCACACTAGTATAGGGTTTTTGGTTATACAGTACACCCGTTACATATTAAAGTGTATACTACTGCACCGAGTATGCATGGTAAGTTTATACACGTGGCATCCTAGTAAACATAGTGTATAGTGCATTCACAGTGACACCCAGTTTTCAAGCGTTATAGTGTATATACTTTGACACCCTATATACATAGTTTTATAGTGTATACTACAATGGCACCCAAGTATACATATTTATAGTGTGTACTACAGGGGCACATTTGGATTCAAATGACCTTTTCCCCGGGTGAATGGAGCAAATAAACACAGTAAAAAAAATTTTTAGACTTATGTTTCCTTCACCAATTTATAACACAATTGTACACTATGTACAGTGATAATATGTGCACTCCCGGTAACAAAGCAGAAATAGAAGCCAAAGATCAGACCGGCTTCAAACCACCCTTTTGAAGGGGAATGACAAGGGCAGAAGGAAGGGGGTCCCCACATAACCTCTCGATTGCCAAAACCATCTTTATTGGCTAGAACCTGGTCACTATTTGAACGAGGGGGCCCCATATAAACTCTTAGCAACCTGTTCGCGGGTTGGGGGGAGAACCCGGGTAAATGAGGGTGTGTACGTGTCCCGAAAAAAGGGTTACTACCTTTGCATGCCACAACCCCCCCCGAAAGGGCTCAGGTTTAGGCTCCCACCCCCCGGGTAACCGTGCCGCCTGGCACAAAATAATGGGCCCGCCTTTCCCTCCACCACCAACCTTTGATAAGCTCAGTTTTCTCGGACCAAAACCAAACCCTAAACAAAGGTGGACAGCAGCGACAGGCAGCATAGGCCCAAAAATACGGCGGCGGTACCCCCACCCCTCAAAAAAAAAACCCCACACCAGGGGAAAAAAAAAGCATAAAGGGGTTACCACAAATAACACCCTAAAAAATAATAAAAAAAATTAAAAAAAAATTTAGACTCTAGATAAAGATCGCCAACTATTTTCTTTCCCGCAATATATTTTAAAAAAATTTAGGGCGCAGCCTTACGTCCAGGAAAAAGCTTGGTTGGGTTCTTCAGGCTTGGAAATTTAAACAAAGGGGATTGTATCACTGTAGACTGTGACCACCTGAGATGTCGGCCCATTTAAAACATCAAAAGCTCCAAAGCTAGTCCCGCGCGGGGGCTTTCTTTTTCAATTGTAGAAAAAAGCCCCTGATGCGGCTGAATTTGGCTAAAAAGTAGCTACGGGCGCAACCCCCTTTTCCCCCATTTGTAATATACTGCCCCAACCCCAGATACAAGCATCAACCTTAATGAAAAAGGGTTTTTGGAAAAGTCTGGAACAAGAGAATGGTGCATACACAATAACTTTTTGTTTTATTAAAAGCATGTTAAAATTTGACGCCAATTTAAAAGGGAATTTTTGACTGGAAAGGAGGTAAGAGGGCTACAATATCTAAAAATTCTTACAATCTTCTGAAAAACCCTATCCCTAGGAAAAGTTAAAGAGATTTCCTATCATGAGGAACTGATAATTTTTAATAGAAAAAATTTTAGCAATTTTTGGGTGCAATTTACCATACCTATTTTATGGGCCCAGAAAAGTGACAGTGGCCTGGCCAAAAGGAAAAAATTTTTGATAAATTAATTTAAAGGGGCTCTTAAGGGCTCAAAAGAGCCCTTTAATCTAAGTAGGTGTTATCCCAAATCGAAAACCACAACATTATCTTAGGTACGCTGCGTGCCTTCAAGTCCTTTAATCCTGATTGGGTATTTCTGAAGAAGAGGGGGGAATTTTTCATTCCGAAAAAGGGGAACTGGTATTGATAAGACCCCTGGAATTCAAGGGAGGATTTTCCTTGCCTTAACTGTCAAGGTCCTGATAGTACCTTTGAGGGGATTAATTTGGACACAAAATAGCCTTACCCACAAAGCAATTTCTCATCCAGAAGGAAAAGGGGAAACTCTGTAATTGTGACCTGTTCACTTTACGGTAGTCGACCAACGAAACCCTCCATCCCTTTTCAAAGGATGCACGGTGAACCCCTGGCTAGAGACCCTCCCCTAAAAAAGCTTTAACAAAATTTACTTCCCGCTAAATAGCCTTGCTTTTCAGGATTTGCTCTTTGGGGGGAGAGTTTAATTGTTTAAAGGGTTTTCCCCCACTACATCATGGTAAAACCCAAAATTTTTTCGGCACTCCCAAAAAATATTGGATAGACTTAAACTCTTAAATTTGTTGCTTGCGTTTCAGATATCTCTCCATTAAAGGGCTAAGATCCTTAGGGGGCAGAATTTTTTGGTTAAAAATTAATTTCAAGATAGAGTCAAAGAGTCGAGTTTCCTCAAGGTAGGGAAAAGTCATTCTGGGACTTATCTGGGGTATGGAAGTCTTTAACGATTAAAGTGGTAATTTTAAAAATTTTGAGGTCTTTCAATGGGGGGTACCACTTTAAATTTTCATCAGAAATCTAAAATTTCAATCTGCAAGGTCCCCCTAAAACTAGCTTTTAAGGGGTGGCCTTGGGTTCCCGCACCAAAACCTTCTCCTGGGTGGAAGGGGCGGATTGTGCACTTCTGTTTAAAACCCCTTTTTTCTCTTTTTTTAAAACTGTCTTTAGGTTAGCCTTGGGAACTGACGTGCCACCTGCAACCTGAAGACGGATGTAGAGTTTTGACTAAGTCTTCTCCCTCCTCCTTCTTTAGCACCCGAAAGGACCTCGTACATTGGCCCCAAAAATCAGCTCAAAAGGACTTTAAAACCCCGTAGACCTTTCCCGTTTCTCGTACGAGAACGCAAAAAAAGGTAGTGATTCTCCCAGTCTGTAGGGAAGTGCATGCAAAAAATTCTCATCAGTTTTTAATTCGGTGGAAATTTTTAAGGGGCCTGGGACTGAGGGTGAAGGCAGTGGGTAAGTTTTTGGATTATCCCCAACCCATAAACTTCCCTAAAAGCTTGGCAGTGAAATTAGTACTTTTTCATTGAATAGTTTTTGGAATGCCAAAACAAGAAAAGAATTTTGTTTTAAAAACTTTGAGAAAACTTTTGATTAATAACGCAGGGAATTTCTTCAGGAATCTGGTTACTTTTTCCCTAATGTAATAAATATTTTATTTCCCGACTTTGACCTAGTAGTGGACCTACACAATCTTTAAATTAAAAACTGCAAAAGGTTCCCTCACAGGGATAGGTTGGAGAGGGGCAGGGTTTTAAGGAATGTCCCCCGGTTTTTTAACTTGCTGACTTCTCGGAACACCCAATAATCTTCACATCTTTCTTTTTTTGGCCAATAAAATTCTTTTTTGATTCATACAAAATTTTTGTAATTTCCCAAGTGACCTCCAATGACGTATTTTGAGCTATTTTTAAAATTTGAGGTCTATACTTTTTTGGGAAAACAATGTTAAACAATTTCCCCCCTCTATTTCCCTTACCCGCCCCGTGCGATCAAATAATCGTTTTTTTAAATTCATACTTTTACCGGATGACCCAAAGAGGATTTACCCCTGGCGCCTCAAAAAACGAATTTTAAAGAAGGTCCTTTCGTTGTTTCCCCCCGGGAAAGGGCAGTCCCCCGGGGATGGAAACAAGACATCTGGCATTTCCGCAACCTGGGAAAAAGGGAAAGGGTTGATCGGGGTTTTTCACTTGATTTCGAGGGTCGCCGGTGGCCTCGTAAAAAAAATGGCTATTTCCGAGATCGGGGTCGCCCAAAGGGTGGTCAACTCTCCCAACAAACCCTTTGGGATTGCCCGAGTTTTGGCAACACCGGAGAAGAATTAATCATTATGGTTAGGGGCACGAAAAAACATTTTGTAATTTTTTACCCTAATAACACTCAATCTTTTTATGGGGAAACCTTTTTAGAACCTACAGCAATACCCCGTGTAATATTTGCACTGTACATAAATTTTTTTTGCAAAGGAACGAAAAATACCCTCCAAATGCTTTCAATAAAAAAAGGGAATTCAAAAATATTTTTGAAAGGGGGAATATTCCCCCTCTTACAAATGAGCAAAAATTTCTCATATCCTAAAGGTCTTTACTTTGTTGTTTTTGAGTTTTCCCTGAAGGGGAAATAAGACTCTTGCAATAATAAGGGGCCATACCTTTTTTACTTTCTAGGGACATGTTCAAGGGTATTTGAGATTTTCCAATGGGTTGGGGTTTATGGGGCATTGGGAATATGTGACCTATTTATTGCCTGAAGCAGACAAGGTGCCCCTTTACTCCCTGTTGACGTTGCAAATTGTTGTTCTGGGGGTGTCCCTTGGGTACTGTTGTCGAGATGCACCATGAGTAGTTTCCTTCCGCAGGTGGACCCCTATGTTAGAAGCGTGACTCACCAGTGACTTGGGTTTGGGTGACGTAGCGTTCCCCTCCGGTGGGATTCATTCTCCAGGTTGCGATCCTTCTGAGCCGGCTGTTTAAAAAGAGACGGGACCCCCTCGGGCAAGGAGCGGTTTGTTTGAAGGACAGCCAACCTGGCTGCCTCCATGCAGTGGTTAATAAGATCCCGCAGAAAATTCGAACCCCTGGTCCCCCAGACCCCACAGTTATCATCAGAATAAGCTGCCCACTCCTCAAAGGGAGAGACACCACTTGTTTAACCAGCTGGTTAAAAGCTTTGGTTTGTGTCTCACAAATCGACAGGGGTTGACCAAAGGGGGCCCTGCTTAATTTAAATGCTTTTTATATTTGGCTGGGATACATGTAATGCCCCAACACTGGGTCTTAACTTTATAATCAGAAATTCAGCGTCATTTTAAAACTGACGTAAAATTTCCCGTGCCTTTTCCGATAATGCTGTATAACCAATTGCCAATGCGTTCCGGCCACCTCAGGCTCGAGCCCTGATTTTTGAAGCTTTCGAAAAATTTCTCGGTTCGGCCCCATTAAGCGGGAACAAACTTACTGCTTTTTGTAAAATAAATTATTTAAAATGTAAAAATGCCCCCTCCTCTTTCCCCACAAATTTTTCCCTTGCGAAGCCCTTTTTCCTGTTTGCTCAAGATTGATTTTTGCCCGTCAAGGGCCCAAAGACCTTTATTCACCCCGAACAACCCAGTGCACATACTGACCAATTTGCTCCCTAGGTGTTCATCTTCCTACGGAGAACAAGTATTTTTGCCCCAGCTCCTAAAGGGGGGAGTTGATTGCAACTTTCTTTTATAAGTTTTTTCACAAACAGTGAAGGTTCGCAGCTGTGAGGTCGTTTGGTAATGCCCAAAGGAACGAGCAATTTGCCCAAAACCCCGGGGGGCAATTTGGGTTAGCAAAGTATATGTCGACACCAGACGTTGACGTTTTAGGTGGCATAATTATTGCTTGCACATCGATTGCAAATACCCCAACGTAACACTTAATTTGCAAACACCTTTGCTATGCACAAAACATTGCAGAAACGATACAAGCAAAGTGACTGAAAAAAACTCCCCCGAAAAGGGTAGAACAAATGAACCCAAAATTTTTAAAGCAATGCCGACAGCAAGCTGCAAATGTTCCCGCTACGAGCTTTCCCCTAAGCTCAACCGTTTTTCTAAGCCAGCCCAGATCCCCGGGCAGGCCCCCATATTAAAAACCCCGGGTTTTAAAAGGCCCTTTCCCGGGGTAATGGGAGCAAAATAAAAAAAGTAGAAAAAATTAATTTTTATTTCCTTCAACCCAAATTTAAAACAGAAAAAATGAACATGACATATAAATATGTGCACTCCACGGTAAGAAAGCAAAAAAAAAGCCACAAAATAGCAGACCGTCTTCAACCCCTAGAATGGGGAAAGACAAAGGGCAGACAGGGGAACGGTACCCACATAACCCTCGATGCCAAAAACCCCTTTTATTGGGTAGAAACCGGGCACTAGTTGAACGACGGGGCCCCCACATCAACTCTTAGCAACCTGTTCGTGGTTTGGGGGGGATAGCCCGAAAAGAGGGTGTGACGTGCGGAATAAAGTTACTACTCTTTTCATGCCCCATATGTATAGTGTTATACAGTGGCACCCTAGTATCATAGTGTATAGTTTTACTACATGCATCCTAGTATACATGTGTTAAGGCTTTACAGGAAACCCATAACAAAGCGTTTTAAATGTAACTACGTGACACCCTAGTATACAAGGTTACAGTGTATACTACAATGGCCCCAATTACATAGGTTATAGTGTGTCACATGGCACCTAGTATACTGTGTATAGTGTAACCCCAGTGGCACCCTAGTATATATAATTTTTTATGTATACACAGTGGCCCCAATACATAGCGTTATAGTGTCTACTACAGGGGCCTTTTAACATACTATATGTATACTACAGTGGCACCCTAGATACACAGTGTATAGTGAAACACCGTGGGACCCTAGTGTACAAATTAAGTGTACATCATACACCCATATTAGTGTATAGTTATAACAGTGACCCCTAGTATACATAGTGTTATTGTGTAACTACAGTGGCACCCAGAAATACATAGTGTTAATAGTTTATATACAAAAGACACCCTAGAAAACATAGTGTGTATTTTTATACCACAGTGGCACCATGGTATACATGTGTATAGTGAAATACTACAGTGACACCCTGGTATACATAGTATATAATGTATACTACAGTGCACCCGGGTAAACATAATTTTATAATGTATACTACAGTGGCACCCTAGGTGTATATAGTGTATAGTGTATACTACAGTGGCACCCTATAATACATAGTTATAGTGTATACTACAGTGACACCCTACATACATAATGTTATATGTAACTTCAGTGGAAACCCTAGTATACATAGTGTTATAGTGTATACTACAGTGGCACCCAAGTATACATAGTTTTTATAGTTATACTACAGAGACACCCTAGTATACATAGTGTATAGTTTAAAACCACAGTGGCACCATGGTATACATATTTTATAGTGTATACTACAGTGACACCCTGGTATTCATAGTATATAATGTATACTACAGTGAAAACCCTGGTATACATATGTTATAGTGTATACTACAGGGGCACCCTAGTGTGTATAATGGTATAGTGTATACTACAGTGGCACCCTAGTATACATAGTGTATAGTGTATACTACAGTGACACCCTAGCATACATAATGTTATAGTGTATACTTCAGTGGCTCCCTAGTATACATAGTGTTATAGTGTAAATAACTAACAGTGCACCCTAGTATACATAGTGTAAGTGCATAGTGCTCCGTCAAAAACTGCATGTCTTGATAGTAGTAGAAGGAACAGAATGCGGGAAATAAGCGTGTGCAACCATAAAGTGCATATACTCCTTTGAACAAACAAAAAAGGAATATCAGTGAATGCTAAATAGAAAATATGATTATAGTGTCACATAGAGAGTGCCGGTGGAGAAACGGTTACCGTGGGAAATAAACTGACCAGCACTTTGAATTCATTGCCGTGTCGACACGATTGGAAATAAACGAATATCGATCTATCTATCTATAAGTAATATATTTTCTTCCGTGGCATACAGTGTAGTAGGATACAGACAGGATGTCAGCACAGCATATCTGTGGGACATGTAAAAAAATCCTTGGAAGGAAATCCAGAATCACATGCAACCTATGCTCTTCCAAACACCATATCTCTTGTACTAGACTAAATACAGCCTCAAAAAATGACCTCGAACTAGCAAGGTGCTTCTGGTTGTGCAATAAAGATGTAGAACTTTGGGCAGGTATCAGAAAGGTACTAAGGAGAGTAATAAATGATAAAAATAATCAAGAAAACAAACCATACCCCCGGCCGGGATTGAACCCGCGGTCATAGAGTCTCAAAACTCCAGCCCGTCGCGCTAACCACTAGACCAGCTAGCCACAATAAGATTCATCCAACTAGGTATATTTCTACACCATAGGAAGGTTAGCACAGGCACCTCTGTGACCACAAATGCAAGTTTTTACAGACGAATCTCCAGCTAGCATGGCCGTGACGAACTCTAGCTCAAGTCCCTTCACTGCCGTCAACATGACTTAAGAAATCGTAATGACACGATTGCAAATAAACCATACCCCCGGCCGGGATTGAACCCGCGGTCATAGAGTCTCAAAACTCCAGCCCGTCGCGCTAACCACTAGACCAGCTAGCCACAATAAGATCATCCAACTAGGTATATTCTAACACCATAGGAAGGTTAGCACAGCACCTCTGTGACCACAAATGCAAGTTTTTACAGACGAATCTCCAGCTAGCATGGCCGTGACGAACTCTAGCTCAAGTCCCTTCACTGCCGTCACGGCCATGCTAGCTGGAGATTCGTCTGTAAAAACTTGCATTTGTGGTCACAGAGGTGCCTGTGCTAACCTTCCTATGGTGTAGAAATATACCTAGTTGGATGAATCTTATTGTGGCTAGCTGGTCTAGTGGTTAGCGCGACGGGCTGGAGTTTTGAGACTCTATGACCGCGGGTTCAATCCCGGCCGGGGGTATGGTTTATTTGCAATCGTGTCATTACGATTTCTTAAGTCATGTTGACGGCAGTGAAGGGACTTGAGCTAGAGTTCGTCACGGCCATGCTAGCTGGAGATTCGTCTGTAAAAACTTGCATTTGTGGTCACAGAGGTGCCTGTGCTAACCTTCCTATGGTGTAGAAATATACCTAGTTGGATGAATCTTATTGTGGCTAGCTGGTCTAGTGGTTAGCGCGACGGGCTGGAGTTTTGAGACTCTATGACCGCGGGTTCAATCCCGGCCGGGGGTATGGTTTATTTGCAATCGTGTCATTACGATTTCTTAAGTCAAGAAAACAAAGATGACCTCTTGGATAGTCTACCAAAAATATATAAAACATGGGAGCAAGAGATAGTGTATCAAAAAATGCAGAATGTCCATATCACAACAGATGACTCGAAACTATCTAGTCACCCATATGGTGCTAAGCCAGACCCATCCCCCAGTCATAGCACTAATACCCACAGTGCTGGTGCTGGCCCAGGCTCCCCCAGGCATAGCACCAATACCCACAGTGCTGGTGCTGGCCCAGGCTCCCCCAGTCATAGCACTAATACCCACAGTGCTGGTGCTGGCCCAGGCCCAGCCGCTGACCCAGACCCAGCCCCACCCCCCAGCCCCAGTGCTGACCCAGACCCAGCCCCCAGCCTTACTGCAGCCCAGACTCTCCTAGGGACACTAACCCAAACCACCACAAAAACAGTAAATATACAACCATCATTGCACAAGACCGTGGCCCACAGTACAGATGTTGGAGAGGAGTCTCCTCCTTCCTCTACTGGGGAAAGTAGATGGAATCCAGGACGGGGTGGCCCTGGCTTGGATACTGAGGATATAGTGGCATCCCAGAACCTGCAGAAATTGACAACACACCTCCCAACAATTCTCAACCAAAGGTGAATTTGTGCAAATATTATGCTTGGGGCATCTGTAAGCATGGAATAACAGGGGAAAAAAAAAAGGACATGCAACTTTGACCATCCCAAAAAATGTAGCGACCTCCTGTCTAAAGGAGTGTGTCGTTCTTCTTCCTGTACTTTCTTTCACCCAAAAATGTGCCACTCCTCGGTCCTCCAGAAGCAGTGTTACAACATCCAGTGCCCTCCATACCATCTAAAAGGGACCAGGAGGCACAGACCCCACAAGACAAACAATAGTAGCTACGACAACCCATCTCCAGGTGATTTTTTAGTGGCAGGAAACGAAAAAAGAAAATGGAAGGAAATAACAAAAATAGTCCACCACCTTGGAGCCTTGATGGACTGGAGGTGCAGCCAGTGGCCACCCATGGCCCTCCAGAATTACAACTACTGATGCCAATAACAAAATCCCCCCAACAAACACAGAATACAACCTCGTTCATATTTGCTAATATACAGGGCCTTAAGCCATCCACCAACAATAAAATACCTTTTAATCAGTGGACTTCTAGTGGAGTCCTAATGCAATGTTTGCAGCCTTCACAGAGACTCACACAAAAGATCACTTTGACAGTGAAATATGGATAAGTGGTTACAACCTTTTTAGATGCGACAGAAAAAACAGGCAACAAGGGGGGTTGGCCTGTATGTCAAAGAGTCCCTTATCTGCACGGAGTTGCTGAACACCACAAATGAGGTAGTTGAAGTTCTATCAATAAAGATCGAGAACCAAAACCTAGTCATTGTGGTTGTATACAAGCCACCAATGCAACCTCCCAACAGTTCAAGGAACAGCTACTGAAAATCGATTACTGTTTGGAAAACCTTCCAGCTCCATCCCCAAACATCTTACTGCTTGGTGATTTCAACCTAAGGCATACAAAATGGAAGAATGTAGCAAATAATGTTATAGCTGAAACAATCCCCGAGGTAGCGCAGATGAAAGGTCACACACACATGAGCTACTAAGTCTCTCTGCGAAAAACACACCTTAAGCCAGCAGATAGTGGAGCCAACAAGACTAGAAAACACACTTGACCTTATCTTCACAAATAATGAGGACCTGATAAGAGACATAAGAATATCTAAAACAACTAATTCCGATCACAATCTAATCGAAGTCCAGACGTACATGCATAGGGGTCCTGAACAGCAGAATGCATGTACCTGTGAAGGTGTCTTCACAAAATAACAATTTCAACAACAAGAACATCAACTGGGACCAGGTAAACCATGTCCTAAACGAAACATGTTGGGAAGATGTCTTAAATGACTTGGATCCAAACCAGTGCCTTGAAAGGATCAACTTCCTGGTAGCCGAAGCATGTTCTAGGCATATTCCCCTAAGAAAGAAGAAGAGCAGGAGTAAACTGGAGAGAAAAAGACGCTCCCTCTACAGAAGACGACGAAGAGTCACTGAGCTCCTCAGAGTGCTAGAATATCTGATAAACGAAAGAGGCGCTGACCAGGAAGTGGAAACTATCGAACTTAAGCTAAATGACTCTTACAGGAACCAGGAGAGGCAGGAGGAGCTTAAAGCTATTAGTGAAATTGAAAGAAATTCAAAATTTCTTTTCATATGCCAAAAACAAGGCAAATACCACATCTAGTATCGGGCCCTTACTCAGACAGGATGGGACTTACACAGACGACAACAAGGAAATGAGTGAAATATTGAAATCCCAGTACGACTCTGTGTTTTAGTGAACCACTAATCGGTCTGAGGATCGACGACCCAAATGATTTCTTCATGAATGAGCCTCAATACTCCATAAATGTATGCCAGATTTCCGACATTACCCTAACTCCGATAGATTTCGAAAAAGCCATTGACAACATGCCTATGCACTCAGACCCCGGGCCCAGACTCGTGGAACTCTGTTTTCATTAAGAACTGCAAGAAACCCCTCTCGCGTGCCCTAAGTACACTATGGAGGAGGAGCTTGGACATGGGTGAAATTCCACAGTCACTTAAAACAACGGATATAGCCCCACTCCATAAAGGTGGCAGCAAGCATTAGCTAAGAACTATAGACCAATAGCTCTGACGTCCCCACATCATAAAAAATCTTTGAAAGAGTGCTAAGAAGCAGGATTGCAAATCACCTGGATTCCCAAAATCTGCACAATCCAGGGCAACATGGGTTCAGGCAGGTCGCTCCTGCCTCTCACAACTACTGGATCACTATGACATGGCCTTGGATGCACTGGAAGAAAATCAGAATGCAGATGTAATATACACAGACTTGCAAAAGCATTGACAAATGCGATCATGGCGTAATAGCCCATAAAATACGTGCTAAAGGAATAACTGGGAAAGTGGGGAGATGGATCTTCAACTTCCTAACAAATCGAACACAAAGAGTAGTGGTCAACAGAGTTAAATCGGAGGCTGCCATAGTGAAGAGCTCTGTTCCACAAGCACAGTACTCGCCCCCCATCTTATTCCTTATCCTCATAACAGACATAAACAGATATACACCACAGCACCGTATCATCCTTTGCGGATGATACTAGGATCTGCATGAGGCTGTCATTTGCTGAGGACGCGGTTAACCTCCAAGAAGATATAAACAAAGTTTTCCAGTGGGCAACGGTAAACAATATGAATGTTCAATGAGGACAAATTCCAAGTACTCCGTTATGGAAAACTGGAGGAGATAATAACTAGAACAGAGTATACTACTGACTCTGGCCATACAATAGAACAGAAAAATAATGTAAGGGACCTGGGAGTAGCACGTTAAGAGACCATACAATAAGTGTCAGGGGCCCGAGACTGTTCAACTGCCTCCCAGCACACATAAGGGGGATTACCAACAGACCCCTGGCAGTCTTCAAGCTGGCACTGGACAAGCACCTAAAGTCAGTTCCTGATCAGCCGGGCTGTGGCTCGTACGTTGGTTTGCGTGCAGCCAGCAGCAACAGCCTGGTTGATCAGGCGCTGATCCACCAGGAGGCCTGGTCACAGACCGGGCCGCGGGGGCGTTGACCCCCGAAACTCTCTCCAGGTAAACTCCAGGTCTCCAGTAATGTCTGAGGATCTCACTTTCAAGGATCACAACAGTGCCACCATCGCACGTGCAAAGAAAATGATAGGATGGATAAGGAGAACTTTGAAAACGAGAGATGCCAAGCCCATGATGATCCTTTTCAAATCACTTGTTCTCTCTAGGCTGGAATACTGCTGTACATTAACATCTCCATTCAAAGCAGGTGAAATCGCAGATCTAGAGAGTGTACAGAGATCCTTTACTGCACGTATAAGTTCTGTCAAGCACCTTAACTACTGGGAACGCTTGGAAGCACTTGACTTGTACTCGTTGGAACGCAGGAGGGAGAGATATATCATAATCTACACTTGGAAAATCTTGGAAGGAATGGTCCCAAATCTGCACACAGAAATCACTCCCTACGAAAGTAAAAGACTGGGCAGGCGATGCAAAATGCCGCCAATAAAAAGTAGGGGCGCCATTGGTACACTAAGAGAAAACACCATAAGTGTCCGGGGCCCAAAACTGTTCAACAGCCTCCCATCAAGCCTTAGGGGAATTGCCAATAAACCCCTGGCTGCCTTCAAGAGAGAGCTGGACAGATACCTAAAGTCAGTGCCGGATCAGCCGGGCTGTGGCTCGTACGTTGGACTGCGTGCGGCCAGCAGTAACAGCCTAGTTGATCAGGCCCTGATCCATCGGGAGGCCTGGTCATGGACCGGGCCGCGGGGGCGTTGATCCCCGGAATAACCTCCAGGTAACCTCCAGGTAGTATACATAGTGTATAGTGTTTACTACAGTGACACCCTAGTATACATAGTGTGTAGTGTATACTACAGTGACACCCTAGTATACATAGTGTTATAGTGTATACTACAGTGACACCCTAATATACATAGTGCATAGTTTATACTCCAGTGGCACCCTAGTATACATAGTGTATAGTGTATACTACAGTGACACCCTAGTATACATAGTGTATAGTGTATACTACAGTGACACCCTAGTATACATAGTGTGTAGTGTATACTACAGTGACACCCTAGTATACATAGTGTTATAGTGTATACTACAGTGACACCCTAATATACATAGTGCATAGTTTATACTCCAGTGGCACCCTAGTATACATAGTGTATAGTGTATACTACAGTGACACCCTAGTATACATAGTGTATAGTGTATACTACAGTGACACCCTAGTATACATTGTGTATAGTGTATACTACAGTGACACCCTAGTATACATAGTGTATAGTGTATACTACAGTGACACCCTAGTATACATAGTGTATAGTGTATACTACAGTGACACCCTAGTATACATAGTGTATAGTGTATACTACAGTGGCACCCTAGTATACATTGTGTATAGTGTATACTACAGTGACACCCTAGTATACATAGTGTATAGTGTATACTACAGTGACACCCTAGTATACATAGTGTATAGTGTATACTACAGTGACACCCAAGTATACATTACCTGGAGTTTACCTGGAGAGAGTTCCGGGGGTCAATGCCCTGGCGGCCCGGTCTGTGACCAGGCCTCCTGGTGGATCAGAGCCTGATCAACCAGGCTGTTGCTGCTGGCTGCACGCAAACCAGCGTACGAGCCACAGCCCGGCTGATCAGGAACTGACTTTAGGTGCTTGTCCAGTGCCAGCTTGAAGACTGCCAGGGGTCTGTTGGTAATCCCCCTTATGTGTGCTGGGAGGCAGTTGAACAGTCTCGGGCCCCTGACATTATTGTATGGACTCTTAACGTGCTAGTGACACCCCTGCTTTTCATATTGGGGATAGTGCATCGTCTGCCAAGTCTTTTGCTTTCGTAGTGAGTGATTTTCGTGTGCAAGTTCGGTACTAGTCCCTCTAGGATTTTCCAGGTGTATAATAATCATGTATCTCTCCCTCCTGCGTTCCAGGGAATACAGGTTTAGGAACCTCAAGCGCTCCCAGTAATTGAGGTGTTTTATCTCCGTTATGAGCGCCGTGAAAGTTCTCTGTACATTTTCTAGGTCGGCAATTTCACCTGCCTTAAAAGGTGCTGTTAGTGTGCAGCAATATTCCAGCCTAGATAGAACAAGTGACCTGAAGAGTGTCATCATGGGCTTGGCCTCCCTAGTTTTGAAGGTTCTCATTATCCATCCTGTCATTTTTCTAGCAGATGCGATTGATACAATGTTATGGTCCGTGAAGGTGAGATCCTCCGACATGATCACTCCCAGGTCTTTGACGTTGGTGTTTCACTCTATTTTGTGGCCGGAATTTGTTTTGTACTCTGATGAAGATTTAATTTCCTCATGTTTACCATATCTGAGTAATTGAAATTTCTCATCGTTGAACTTCATATTGTTTTCTGCAGCCCACTGAAAGATTTGGTTGATATCCGCCTGGAACCTTGCAGTGTCTGCAATGGAAGGCACTGTCATGCAGATTCGGGTGTCATCTGCAAAGGAAGACACGGTGCTGTGGCTGACATCCTTGTCTATGTCGGATATGAGGATGAGGAACAAGATGGGAGCGAGTACTGTGCCTTGTGGAACAGAGCTTTTCACCGTAGCTGCCTCGGACTTTACTCTGTTGATGACTACTCTCTGTGTTCTGTTAGTGAGGAAATTATAGATCCATCGACCGACTTTTCCTGTTATTCCTTTAGCACGCATTTTGTGCGCTATTACGCCATGGTCACACTTGTCGAAGGCTTTTGCAAAGTCTGTATATATTACATCTGCATTCTTTTTGTCTTCTAGCGCATTTAGGACCTTGTCGTAGTGATCCAATAGTTGAGACAGACAGGAACGACCTGTTCTAAACCCATGTTGCCCTGGGTTGTGTAACTGATGGGTTTCTAGATGGGTGGTGATCTTGCTTCTTAGGACCCTTTTAAAGATTTTTATGATATGGGATGTTAGTGCTATTGGTCTGTAGTTCTTTGCTTTTGCTTTACTGCCCCCTTTGTGGAGTGGGGCTATGTCTGTTGTTTTTAGTAACTGTGGGACGACCCCCATGTCCATGCTCCCTCTCCATAGGATGGAAAAGGCTCGTGATAGGGGCTTCTTGCAGTTCTTGATGAACACAGAGTTCCATGAGTCTGGCCCTGGGGCAGAGTGCATGGACATGTCATTTATCGCCTGTTCGAAGTCATTTGGCGTCAGGATAACATCGGATAGGCTTGTGTTAATCAAATTTTGTGGCTCTCTCATAAAAAATTCATTTTGATCTTCGACTCTCAGTCTGGTTAGCGGCTTGCTAAAAACTGAGTCATATTGGGACTTGAGTAGCTCACTCATTTCCTTGCTGTCATCTGTGTAGGACCCATCTTGTTAAAGTAGGGGCCCAATACTGGACGTTGTTCTTGATTTTGATTTGGCATAGGAGAAGAAATACTTTGGGTTTCTTTCGATTTCATTTATGGCTTTTAGTTCTTCCCGCGATTCCTGACTCCTAAAGGATTCTTTTAGCTTAAGTTCGATGCTTGCTATTTGTCTGACCAGTGTCTCCCTACGCATTTCAGATATATTGACCTCTTTTTGCCGTTCTGTTATTCTTTTCCGTCGCCTGTAAAGGGAGCGCCTGTCTCTTTCTATTTTACATCTACTCCTCCTTTTTCTTAGAGGAATTAGCCTTGTGCATACATCGAGTGCCACCGACTTAATCTGTTCTAGGCATAAGTTGGGGTCTGTGTTGCTTAGTATATCTTCCCAGCTTATATCGGTTAGGACTTGGTTTACTTGGTCCCACTTTATGTTTTTGTTATTGAAGTTGAATTTGGTGAATGCTCTCTCGTGACTAGTCTCATTATGTCGGTCTGGGGCTCCACGCATACATGTCTGAACCTCAATTATGTTGTGATCTGAGTATATTGTTTTTGATATGGTGACATTTCTTATCAGATCATCATTGTTAGTGAAGATAAGGTCTAGTGTATTCTCCAGTCTAGTAGGTTCTGTTATTTGCTGGTTTAAATTGAATTTTGTGCAGAGATTTAAAAGCTCGTGTGAGTGTGAGTTTTCATCAGAGCTGCCTCCTGGTGTTATTACTGCAACAATACTATTTGCTATATTCCTCCATTTTAGGTGCCTTAAGTTGAAATCCCCCAGGAGCAAGATGTTGGGTGCAGGAGCTGGAAGATTTTCCAGACAGTGGTCAATTTTTAACAGCTGTTCCTGGAATTGCTGGGATGTTGCATCCGGAGGCTTGTAGACTACCACAATGACTAGGCTTTGGTTCTCGACCTTTACTGCTAAAACTTCCACTACATCATTTGAGGCATTAAGCAGTTCTGTGCAAACAAGTGACTCTGCAATGTACATTCGAACCCCCCCCCCTTTTGCCTGTTCACTCTGTCACATCTGTATAGGTTGTAACCTGGGATCCATATTTCGTTGTCCAAGTGATCCTTTATGTGGGTCTCAGTGAAAGCCGCGAACATTGCCTTTGCCTCTGCAAGCAGTCCACGGATGAAAGGTATTTTGTTGTTTGTTGCTGGCTTTAGACTCTGTATATTTGCAAAGAAGAATGTTATCGGACTGGTGGTATTGTTGGTACTGGGGAGGGATTTTTTTTCCGGCATTAGTATCTGTATCTGTTTGGTTTGGAGTGGAGGCCATCGACTGTGGTTCCACTCCAGGAATGACTGGATTTGGTGTATGATTTCTGCCATTTCCTGCCAGTTTTTTTTTCCTTCCTGGCACTAAAAAACCTCTCCCTCTTGAGTGGCTGTGGCTACCCAGGTTTTCCCATAGCCTGGATGTTTTGTATCTTTTTGTCCCCTTTAGATGGTATGCCTGGCAATTTAATTTATAGCACAGTCTTTCCTGTATTGAAGAGGTACACAGGTCAGGGTGAAAAAGCTTACAGGAAGGGAGTTTGCATTTTCCTGTTGTCATATGGGCATGGCATTTTCTAGGGTGGTCATAGTTGCACGTCCCATCTATTTTTCCAGATTTCCCATGCCAGCAGATACCAAGTGCATAGTATGCGCACAGGCTTGGTTTCCGTTTGCCTTGGGTTTCTGTGACTGTATTCCCTGTTGGTGCATGTTTCCCTGTCTTACTTCTATCCTCCCTAGCACCAACAATGGAGCTCCCATCAGTTGTTTTTGGTAATATATCCTCACTATTGCTAGTGGAGTCCTCTTGTTTGTTATTTCCTGTGGTATTTTTAGTTTGCAATATTGGTTTTATCTTATCTTTGACTACACTTGTTTCCCTACTATGGCTCCTGTCCCCTATGAGGTCATTTATATGTATTCCTTCCTGCGTATAATTCCCGACTACCTGGACGAAATCTCCAGCTTCACCATTACTGTCTCCCAGGACAGCACCTCCAGCTTCACCATTACTGTCTCCCAGGACAGCACTATCAGCCCCACATTTACTGAATACCAGGGCATCACCTCCAGCCTTACAGTTTCTGACTACATGGCCAGTATCAAGGGCAGTACCATTCAGCCCAGACTTTTTATGTTCCCATCTGTTGTAGAAAGCTTCCAGGTTGTCTATGAAAGGAGCTTTGATGTTGTCCTCTTTTAATACCCTTGTGATTTTAGTCCACAGATTTATCTCATTTGGGCATACCCAAAAACACTTCCCTGTTTTAACACTGCTTGTAGCTAGTTCTTGGATATCTGCACAAGGGGCGTGACACCAATTTCCACAAAAATGACAATTTACCCATGTGGAAGCCCGTTTGTTTGACTGACCACAGACTACACACAGCTTCATAATGATTTGAATGGTTGATTTACTGCAATTCTACTAGCAACCTCTTGAATATTCTATTAATAACCATAGTGTTATAGTGTATACTACAGTGGCACCCTAGTATGCATAGTGTTAAAGTGTATACTACACTGGCACCCTAGTATACATAGTTTTATAGTGTAGAGTATATTTCAAAGGTCAAACTCTCTCTATGTATCATCTAGCACATGAATGTTGCATTGTAATAAGGGTAGGTGTTACTCACCTGTGTTAGACACCACAGGTGTTATTCACCTGTGTTAGACACCACAGGTGTTACTCACTTGTGTTAGACACCAAAAACCCAGTTTATTGTTTTAAATTCACACTCACCCCCAAAACATAGTTTTTTTTTTTGGGTTTTTTTAAAGGGGTCAAAACTTCCCCAGTTTTCACCCCACCCTAAAGTTCCATTGGTTTAATTGTTCCCAAACCGGGCCCCCAAGGGGTTATTCCACCTTTTTTGTTGAACCCGGTTCCCGTGTTCCACCCCCGTTGTTTGGTTTCCTTTTCCACTACCCTTTTCAACCCGGATTTTTTTGGGGGTTTTAACCCGGGCTAACACTTTTGCTCAAACCCTAAACTTACCCCGGAAAAAACCCAAGGGGTTTCCGGTTTCCCTTGTTCTTTTTTTTTTTTATGAAAGGTAGCGCCCTACATTTGGGCCCCCTTTTTTCACTCCCCCTTTTTCATTGGGGTTTGGAGCATCCAGGTCCAGCCCATTTTCCGCTTTCATTTTGCTTGGGCAGAATTAAAAAAGAAAAAACCCAAACGGGTTTCTTTTTCGGGGGTTTGCAGAAAAGTGTCGGGGCCACCACTCCCATTTGGTCAGTTTTGCGGTGGGCGAAACATTTGGGGCCCCCCCATTCTCCAGTTTGTCAGTGTGCGGTGGTGAGTATAGTGTCCCCCAACCACTTTTTCCAAAACCTGGCATGTGGGGGGGTGGGGGAAAATGCCCGGCCCAAACTCTCCGGCTGGTCGGGGAGGGTGGTGCAGTAAAATTTTGGCCCCCCCAATCCCCAGTGCTCATTGGGGGGTTTCCCAGAAAAGGCCCGGCCCCCCACCACTCTAGTGGCAGTGGGGTTTGGTTTGGGGATAGTGTCCGGCCCCCCAACTCTCCAGCGGTCGGGTGAAGGTGGTCCCAATTATAGTGTCGGGCCCACCCTCTCCACGGGTTCAGTGAGGGGTGGTGCAGAAAAAGGGTTTTGGCCCCCATTTCCTCCATTGGTCGTGAGAGGTTTTTGCCATTTAAAAGTGTGGCCCCAATCCCAAAGCTGGTCAGTGAAGGGGTGCTGATTAGGTCGGCCCCCCAAATTCCACTGGGGTCATTTGAAGGGGGTTTTCAGTTAGTTTTGGGGGCCCCTACTTCCGCGGGTTTAAGTGAGAGGTGGTGCAGTTAGTGTCTGGCCCCCCAAATAAGGGTCAGTGAGATTTTGGGCAGTTTTAGGGGTTCCAAACCCCACCATTCCAGTGGCCCAGTGAGGGGGTGGTGAAATTTATAGTGCCCCGGCCCCCCCACTTTCCTGGTAAGGGGAAGGGGGTTTGAAAGATGGGTGCCCGGCCCCCCATTTTTCCGGGCCTGGTCAGTGGGGGTTTGGGGGAAATTTTTATAGGCCCAACCCCACCACCCCCCAAAACCCTGGTCAGTGGAGGTTTGCAGAAAGGGGTGCCCCGGCCCCCCCACTTCCAGGGGGTCAGTGGGGGTTTGGTGCCAGTTTAGTGTCCCCCAAATCTCCAGCGGGTTTCAGTGGGGGGGGTGGTGCAGTATAGGCCCCGCCCCCTCCAGCGGAGTCAGTGGAGGTGGCAGTTTTGTGCCCGGCCCCCCAAAACCCAAAGGGGGTCAGTGAGGGGGTTTGGGGGCAGTATGGGCCCAAACCCACCATTCCCAGTGGTCAGTGGAAGGTGGTGCAGTATAGGGCCCCCGGCCCACCATTCCAAAATGGTCAGTGGAGGTGGTGCAGATAGTGCCCCCACACTTCCGTTGGTCATTTGAGGGGGTGGTGCAGTTATTGTCCGGCCCCACTCCCAGGGGTTTCAGTGAGAGGTAGTGCGTTATTTCCCGGCCCACCACTTTCCAAAAGGTCGTGAGAGGTGGTGCAGTTAGGGGTCCCCCACTAAAACTCCCCCAGCGGTTTTCAGTGAGGGTTTGGTGCGAAAGTGTCCGGCCCCCCACTCTCCACCCGGTCAGTGGGGAGTTTGGGTTGAGTATTTTGCCCCGGCCCACCTTTCCCCCAAAGGGGGTCAGTGAGGGGTGGTGGGGGGAGTAATTAGTAAGGTTCTTGGCCCCCACCACTCAGACTGGTCAGTAAAGGGGAATGGTGCAGTATGTGCCGCCCCACTCCCCACGGGGTCATGGGGGGTGGTGCGGTTTTGTGTCTGGCCCCCCACTCCCAGTTTGGTCAGTGAGGGGTTTGGTCCCAGTATAGTGTCGGCCCACCAATCAACAAAGCTGGCCCTTTGGGAGGGGTTTGGTCCCGTAAGGGGAGCCTTCCCCCCAACTGGCATGAGGGGTGGGCGGGGATAGTGCCCGGGCCCCACCCCCCCCCCCCCACAGGGGTCAATGGGGGTGGTTTGCAGAAAGGTGCCCGGGCCCCCCAACTCCCACGGGCAGGAGAGGGTTGAAGTTAGTGTCGGTTACCATTTCTCCATGGTCTTGGAGGTGGTGCAGTATTTTTGCGGGCCCCAAAAATACCCCAGCTGGTCATTTTATGGGTTTTTGGAAATTATACTTTTCCGGCCCCCAACCACTCTCCAGCTGGTCAGTGTTTGGGGGTTTGCAGTTTAGTGTCTGGCCCCTACCTCCAGCTGGTCGGGGGAGGGTGGTCCCCATTAAAGTGTGCCCCCAAACCCTTTTCCCGAGGGGTCAGTGAGAGATGGTACAAAAATAAAATGGGCCCCAAACCCACTCTTTTTGCTGGTAAAGTGAGGGGTGGGCAGTATTTTTCTCCCCTACCACTCCCCCGTGGTCAGTGGAGGGGGTTTTGGGAGTAAGTGTCCGGGGGCCCACACTTACCAGCGGGCCCGGAAGGGGGTTTTTGGGGTATAGTGTTTTTTTGGGCCCCCCCACTCTCCAGCTGGTAAATGAGAGGTGGTGCAGTTACAGTGTCCCCCCCCACCCTACCATTGGTCAGTGAGGGGTTTGGGGGTTTGGGGCATTTATAGTGCCCGGGCCCCCCACCCCTCCCCATTGGTCGGGTGAGAGGGTTCCCCTTTTAAAGTGCCCCGGACCCCCAACTCCCCAAAGCTGGTCAGTGAGAGGTGGTGCAGTTTTTTGGTTTGGTTGGCCCCCCCCCAAAAGCAGGTCAATGAGGGGGGTTGGGCAGGCGTTTTCCGGCCCAACTAAACCATTTTGGTCAGTGAGTGGTGGTTTCCCATTTAAAGTGTCCGGCAAAAAATCACCAGGGGGGCCCAGTAGAGGTGGTCCCAGAAAAAGTGCCCGGACCAAAAACTCCCCAAGCTGGTCAGTGAAGGTGGTGCATTTATAGTGTTCGGCCTACCACTGCCCAGCTGGTCATTGAGGGGGTGGTGCTGTATATTCCGGGCCCCAAATTTACACTCCAGCTGGTCAGTGAATTTTGGTGCAAAAAAGTGCCCGGGCCCACCCTCTCCAGCTGGTCTTTGAGAGGTGGTGCAGATAGTGCCCGGCCCCCACAACTCTCCAGTGGTCATTGAGAGGGCGGTGCAGAAAGGTCCGGCCCCCAAAACTCTCCGGGTGGTCAGTGAGAGGTGGGGGCAGTATGTGTTGGCCCATACTCTCCAGTGGTCAGGAGAAGGGCGCAGTTTTGGACCCGCCCCCCCTTTCCCCCAGCGGGCCCCAATGAGAGGTGGTGCATTTATAGTGCCCGCCCACCATTTTCCCAAGCTGGTCAGGGAGGTGGTGCAGTCCCCGTGTCCGTCCCCCCCACTCTCCAGCGGGTTTCAGTGAGAGGTGGTGCAGTATATTTGGGGCCCACTACTCCCCAAGCTGGTCAATGAGAGGTGGTGCATTTAACAGTGTTTTGGCCCATCCTCTCCGTGGTCAGTGAGGGGTTTTGTGCAGAATAGTGTGGGCCCCGAAAACTCACCAGCTGGTCAATGAGAGGGGGTGCGTAAGTGCCAATCCCACCCTAAACCTTCGGGTCAGTGAGAGGTGGTGCAGTTTTGGGGTTCCGGCCCCCCCACTCTCAGTGGTCAGTGAGGGGGGTGGCGCGTAATTGACCCGCCGACCATTCTCAGCTGGTCAGTGAGAGGGGGTTTGCAGTTTATAGTGTTGGCCCACCATTCTCCAGTTTGGTCAGTAAGAGGTGGTGCGGGTACGTGTTGGGCCACACTCACGAGGGGGTCAGTGAGAGGGGGTGCGTATAGTGCCCGGCCCCCCAACTTACCAGTTGGTCGGGTGGGGTGGTGCATTTTTAGTGTCTGGCCCCCCATTTCCAGCGGGTCGGTGAGAGGTTGTGCAAAATTAGTGACGGGGCCCACCACTCCCCAAGCTGGTAAAAGAGAGGTGGGCAGTACATTTTGCCCGGGGCCCACCACTCCACCAAACTGGTCAGTGAGAGGTAGTGTGAATAGGTTGGCCCCCACTACGTTTGGGGTAAAGTCAGCTTTTGAGCAGCTTAGTGCCCGGGCCCCAGACTAACCAGCTGGTCAGTGAGAGGTGGGCAGTATTACTATACGGCCCCCAAATCCCCAGTGGTCATTTGGGGAGGGTGGTGCAGTAAGGGGTACGGCCCACCACACACCGGGCGGGTTCAGTGTTTGGGTTGGGTGAAGAATGGGTTTTGGGTTTCCGCCACTTTTCCAGTCGTCATTTAAAAGGGGGTGCAGTATGGGGTATGGGGGCCCACCATCACCAGCTGGTCAGGGGAGGGGTTTGGTCCCATTTATAGAGTCCAAAAATTTAAGCCCCCCGGGGTTTGGGTTTCCCTCTTTGGTTCTCCGTGTTTTCTCGTTTTTTTTTTAACGGTCGCTCTTACGTGCTTGAATTTTAATTTTGCCTAAAATTCTTAAAACGTTAACCGCCCTAGCACTTGGAGCCAATCTTGGGGGGGAAAATAGTATATCCCTGAGTCAAAAAGGGAAAGATTAGTGTGCAAAAATTAGAAGAGTTTACGGGCCAGGTGTATGAAAGTCCCTAGCAGATTTTTACTCCCAGCGAATAGTGCTGTCCCCAGCAGAGTTTACTACCGATTATATTGTCTACCTCCCAGGTTTACTGCCGGGGAGTTTCTGCACTACCTAGCAGGTTTTTTGCCCAAGTAAATGCACTCCCTAGCAGAGTTTATTTGCCAGAGTTTTACTGCATAAAATAGAAAGAGTTTACTGCCAGAGTATACGCAGTCCCTCCCCAGATTTTTACTGCCAGATTTTATTTCCCAGTATAGCAGAGTTTACTCCCAAGGTTTTACTGCGGGAAAAATTAACAGGGTTTACTGCCAGAGTTTACTGCATTTCCCTAGCAGAGTTTCTGTCAGAGTATACTCCCACTCCCTAGCAGATTTTACTGCCGAGTATACTGCATACATAGCAGAGTTTTTTGGGCCAGGATATACGAAAAAGTACCTAGCAGAGATTACTGCCAGAGTATATTTGAAAATTACTAGCAGGGGTTTATTTGCCAGGGGAATAGGGCAGTCCCAGCAGATTTTAAATCCCTAGGTATCCCTGCTGTCCCTAGCAGAGTTTATTTTTCGAGTTACTGCACAACCTAGCCGATTTTTGCTGCCAGGTTTTTTACTGCTTTTTCCCTTTGAGGGTTTCTGTAGAGAAATCCCTGCGTACCTAGAGATTTTACTGCCAGAGTATACTGCAGTCCCTTTGCAGGTTACTCCCAAAAGTATACTGCGAAACCTAGCAAGTTTTTCTGACGGGAGTAAAATTTGCAGTACCTAGCAGATTTTATGTTTAGGGTATACGGCAGTGCCTTTAGCGGTTTACTGCCAGAGTAGCTGCATTTACCTAAAAAGGGGTTTTAACTGCCAGGTATATTTTCATTTACTAGCAGATTTTGGGCTGCGGAGTATATGGAGTCCCTAGCAGATTTTAAATTTTCAGGGGAAAAGGGCACAACCTAGCAGAGTTTGCTGCCAGAGTACATTGCACTCCCTAGCAGATTTTTACTGTAGAGTTTACTGCAGTCCCTTTTAAACGTTTTACTGCCAGAGTTTTACTGCAGTACCTAGCGATTTACTGCCAGGGGTATATTGAAAGTCCCTTGTGATTTTACTGCCAGAGTATACTGCATTTCCAAAGCAGGGTTTACTGTAGAGTATATGCAGTGCCAAGGCAGAGTTTACTCCCCAGGGTTTACTGCAGTACCTAGCAGAGATCACTGCCAGGTTTTCTGCAGTACCTAGCAGAGTTTTATCCCAAAAAGTTTTCTGGAGTACCTACCCGAGTTTTTGGGGGTATATGAAAGTCCCTACCCAGAGTTTATGCCAGAGTTTTCTTCATTTCCTAGCAGAGAAAAAGCCAAGTATACTGAAATTTTCCTAGCAGAGTTTACTGCCAGATTTATCCTGCACTACCTAGCAAAGTTTACTGCCAAAATTATATTGAAAGTACCGGGGCAGGGGTTTACTGCCGGGGTATATTTGTTTTTCCTAGCTTTTTTTTAATGGCGGGAGTATACTGCAGTCCTAGCAGATTTTAATCCCAGATTATACTGGGTCCCAGCAGAGTTTCCCTGCCAGAGTTTACTGCAGTACCTAGCGGGATTCTGCCAGAGTTTTCTGCAAAAACCCAGCGTTTTTAAATCCCAAAGGTATACTGGGGGTTCCTAGCGGAATTTACTCCCAGGTAAAATGCAGTTCCTAGCAGATTTTTACTGCCAGAGTATACTTCAGTTCATAGCAGAGAAAACTCCCAAGGTATAGTGCTTTTACCTAGCAGAGTTTACTGCTAGGTATATGCCTACCAAAGCAAATTTTTACTCCCGAATATACTGTTTTTCCCCTGGGCAGATTTACTCCCCGGGTTTTAAATTTGCAGTACCTACCAGAGTTACTGCCAGACCCTTTGCGCGGGAAAACCTAGGGAATTTTAGGGCGGAGTATTGCAGTACCTAGCAGAGTTTACTGCCAGAGTATACGGGAAAGTAACCTAGCTGGTTTACGGGCCAGAGTAAACTGCAGTACCTAGCAGATTTTTATTGCCAGAGTATACTGCAGTTTTTGCAGAGAGTGTCTGTCGGAGGATTCACCTTCAAAAGCCTTTAACATTGTATCAATCGAAATCTGCCTAAAAAAATGAAAATGTTGGATAAAAAGGGCCCTTCAAAACTTGGGCCCCCAAACCCAAATGTTGACACTTCAGGTCATTTTGTTCTATCTAACCTCCAGGAAACCCCCAGGAGGCGGGAAATATTGGTCACATTTAAAAGCCCTTTCAAGGCAGGTGAAATTGGGGAACCTTTTAAAATGTACAGAGAATTTTACGGGGGCGCATAACGGAGTTTAAACACCTCAATTATGGGCGCGCTTGAGGTTCCAAAAACCTGTATTCCCTGGAACGCAGGAGGGGGAGATAATGAATTATATACCCCTGGAAAATCCTTAGAGGGACAAATATCGAACTTGCCCCACAAAAAACCCAACTCCTACGAAAGCAAAAGACTTGGCGGACGATGAAACCACCCCCCCAATTTAAAAAGGAAAGGGGTGTCACTAGCCTTTTAAAAAGCCCTTTCAATAATTTGTCGGGGGCCCGAGGGCTGTTCAACTGGGCCCCCCCCCGGATACATAAGGGGGAAATTTCCCAAAGACCCCCGGCAGTCTTCAAGGGTGGCTTGGACAAGCACTTTAAAATCGGTTCCCGACCCGCCGGGGGAAATGGCTCGTACGTTGGTTTTTCGTGCAGCCAGCAGCAACAGCCCGGTTTTCAGGCTCTAATCCACAGGAGGCCTGGGTCAAAGGCCGGGCTTTCGAGGGGGATTTACCCCTGGAACTCTCTCCAGGGGGAAACTCCAGGTTTTTGTTTACTGCGAGGGTGTACTGCAGTACCTAGCAGGTTTTTGCCAGGTTATGGGAAAATACCTAGCAAGGGTTTTCTTTCCCCGAGTTTTACTGCACAACCCAGCAGAGTTTTTTTGCCCCGAGTATACTGGAGTACCTTGCAGGAAAATTTTCTGCCAAAGGGATCTGCAGTCCTTAGCCCGAAATTTTTGCCAGAGATGCTGCAAATTTCCTTAAAAAAAAGGTTTTCTGAAGGAGTATACTGCAGTTTAAAAAGCCCAAATTTTTCTGCCTGAGTAAAACTGCAGACCTACAAGTTTCTTCCAGGAATTTTACGGAGTTCCTTGCGAGGTTTTTCTGCCAGAGTATACGCAGAAAACCAGCAAAAGTTTACTGCCCGGCATACTTTAGTACCCAGCAGAGTTTTTCTGCCAGGGGTATACTGGAGTAAAAAGCAGGTTTACTGCCCGAGTTACTGCGTACCTAGCGAGTTTAATGCCTGAGTTTACTGCAATTTCCTAAACCCGGGGTTTAAATGCCCCGAGTATACTGCGGTAAACCCAGCAGAGTTTACTGGGCAGAGTATACTGCAGTACCTAGCAGAGGGTTTTCTGCCAGAGTATACTGGGGTATTTTAGTAGAGATTACTGCCACCGTTTTAAAAAGCAGTAACTAGCAGAGTTTACTGCCAGAGTATACGCAGTAACCCCAGCAGAGTTACTGCCATAGTATACTGGAGTACCTAGCAGAGTTTGCTGCCAGAGTATACGCAATGCCTAGCAGGTTTACTGCCGGTATTTCGGGGAAATACCTACCAGAGTTTTTCTGCAAGGGGTTTTATGCACTACCTAGCAGGGTTTACGCCCGAGTATTCTGCAAATACCTAGCCCGAGTTTTTGGCAGAGTATACGGGAGTACCCTACCAGAATTTACTGCCAAAAGTATAAGCAGTAAAAGGGAGGAAAATTTACAGCTAGAGAAAAACTGCAGTACCCCAGCAGAGTTTATTTCCAAGGGGGTATAATTTACAAACCCGGGAGGTTTTTGCCCGAGTATAAATGGGGTTTCCCAGCAGAGTTTACTGCCAAAGTATACTGCCCGTACCTAGCAGAGTTTACAGCCAGAGAATTTTCTGCGTACCTAGCAAAAGTTTTTCTGCCAGAGTTTTACTGCCCCTACCTAGCAGAGGGTTTTCCTTTTCCCGAGTATCCTGCAATACCTTGCCCGAGTTTTTCTGCCAGAGTATACTGCGTACCCAGCAGAGTTTTTCTGCCAGCAATTTTACTGTAGTATCTAGTTAAAAGATTACGCCACAGTATACTGCATTTCCTAGCAGTGTTTACGCCGTTTTAGTTTAAATAACCCAGCGGAGTTTTTCGGGAAAAGGTTTTACTGCATACCTAGCCCGAGTTTCTGCCAGAGTTTACTGGGGTTTCCTAAAAAGTTTGTTGCCCCGAGTATTTCTGGGAGTACCTACCAGGGTTTACTGCAAGAGTATACTGCATAACCCAGCAGATTTACTGGCAGGTATACTGCAGTACCTAGCAGAGTTTATGCCCGAGTATACTGCAGTACCTGCGAGGGTTTTCTGCCCGAGTATAATGCAGCACCCAGCAGATTTTTAAACCAGGAAAAACTGCCCGTACCCAGCAGGTTTACTTTCCAGGGGTATACTGGCACTACCCAGCAGAGGTTTTTCTGCCAGGTATACTGCCCGTACCCAGCAGAGTTTATGCCAGGGGTATATGCAGTTTGCCTAGCAGAGTTTATTCCCGAGTTTACTGCAAATACCTTGCAGAGTTTACTGCCAGAGTATACTGCATTTCCTAGCAGGGGTTTACTGGCAGAGTATACTGTGTAAACCCAGCGAGTTTAAAAGCCGGGGTATACTTCAGTACCCAGCAGAGTTTACAGCCAGAGTATACTGCAGAAACCCAGCAGAGTTTTCCCGCCAGAGTATACTGCAGTACCTAGCGAGTTTACTGCCAGGTATACTGCATAAAATAGCAGAGTTTTTCAGAGAAAAGTATACTGCACTACCTAGCAGAGTTTAAATGCCAGAGTATGCTGCATTTCCTTGCTGAGTTTTAATTTTTTAGGTATTTCTGCAGTGCCTGCGGGGTTTAATGCCAGGGGGAAATTTGGCCTAGTGTGCCTTGAGCAAAAAAAATAATAACAATAGAAAATTTTCTTAGTCAGAAGAGAGAAATTTTTCCCTCATAAAAATTGTTTTATACATAGTGTATAGTGGGATTTCTTCAGTGGCACCGGAAGTATATGTAGTGTAGTGTATACTACGTGGACCCTAGCATATATAGTGTATGTTTTTACTACAGTGGCACCCCGGGATACATAGGGATAGTGTACTACTGTGGCACCCCGTATCTTTTGTGTATAGTGTATGCTTTCAGTGGCACCCCAATATACAAAAGTGTAGGGGTTTTACTAAAGTTGGGACCCTATGTACATTGTGTATAGTGATTACTAAGTGGCCCCTAGTATACATAGTGTTTTATTGTATACGACGTGACAACCCCAGTATACAAGTGCATAGTGTATATTTCAGTGGGCACCTGGTTTTACATAGTTTTTTTAGTGTATTTCTCAGTGGCACCCTTGTATACTTTGTGTATAGGTATACTACAGTTTTTACCCTTTGAAAAACATTGTGTATAGGTATACTACAGTTTCACCCCAGCATACATTGGGGTGTAGGTATACTAAAAGTGGGCACCCCAGTAAAACATAGTGTTTTAGTGTATCTACAGAGGCCCCAAGTAAAATGTTTTTATAGTGTATCTACATTTAAACCCAATTTTACATAGTGGGATAGTGTATCCTACAGTGGCAAACCCTTTGTATTTCTTTTGTATAGTGCTACTACAGTGGGCACCCTAAATTATAATAGTGTATTGGGGTTTTACTACGTGACACCCTAGTATTCATAGTGTATAGTGTATACTACAGTGGCCCCCCTAGGGATAATATTTTTATAGTTTTTAATACAGGGGAAAAATAGTAACTAGTGGTTTTATTGTATACTCATTTGGGACCCCAATATACATAGTGTTTTTTAGTGTTTACTTATTGGCCCCCCTGTGTATACAGTGTATTTAGTGTGTTTTTAGTATTGTATACTAGTGTATACTTTAGTTGCACCCCAAATATACTTTTTTTTATAGTTTATTACAGTGGCACCCCAAAAGATAAAATAGGTTTTTAGTGAAAACTATATTGGCACCCTTTGTAATATAGTGTATTTCTAGGGTGTTATAGTATTGGGTACTAGTGTTTTACTACAGTGGGACATGTTTACATAGTGTATGTGGGATACTAAAAGTTTTCCACCCTATTTTACATAGTTTTTATTGTATACTGCAGTGGCACCATAGTAAAACATAGTGTTCACCCTTTTGTATACATAGTGTTATAGTTATACTACAGTTAACCCCCCATTTTCATAGTGTATTGGGTATACTACAGTGGCACCATAGTTTACATAGTGTTATTGGAAAACTACTATGGCACCCTTTCTATACATAGTTTTTTCAGTGTTTAACTTTCAGTGGCACCCTTGTATACATTTGGTTTACTAGGGTGTTTGTAGTGTATTTTTGTTTTATACTACAGTGGCCCCCCTAGTATACATAGTGTATAGTGTTTTTATTGTGGGGACCCTAGTATACATAGTGTATAGGGTATACTACGTGGCACCAAAGTATGCCCCAAATGTATAGTGTATTTCACGTTTGGAAAATGTATACATAGTGTTAAAAGTGTATACTACAGTGGCCCATAGTATACCTTTGTGGTTTTAGTGTTTTTACTACTGTGGTACCCCCAGTAACATAGTTTTTATAGTGTTTTACTAAGTTCCACCCTAGTATACTAAAGTTATAGTGTATAATTTCAGTAACACCCTAGTATACTTTTTGTTTGGTGGGATACTTTCAGTGGTACCCAGTTTTAATTTGTGTATAGTGTTTTACTTCAGTGTCACCTAGATAAAAAGTGTTTAAGTGAATACTACAGTGGCCCCCTAGTATACTGTGTATACTGTATACTTAGTGGCCCCCCTAGTATTTTTTAAAAAGAGTATACTACCCGTGACACCCTAGTATACATGTGTGTAGTGTATTTTAGAGTGACAAACCCCTTTTTTGTTATACCCTCCCCGTTGTTTTTAGTGTTAATTCAGTGACACCCCAGTTTTCACAGTGTACAGTGTTTTTTTAAGGGGCAAACCCCAGTATTTCATTGTGTTATAGTGTATACTGTGGTGGCCCCCCTAATTTTAAAAGGGTATAGTGGGATACTACGTGGGGTTCCCTAGTTACATAGTGGTTTTTGTGCATCAACAATTTGGGTCCCTATTATTTTCAATTTTTTATTGTGTATACTACAGTTGGCACCCTATATAAATAGTTTTATAGTGTTTTTACAGTGGCCCCCCTAGATACATAGGTGTAAAATGTATACTACAGTGGTACCCTAGTATACATAGGGTTTTAGTGTATCTCAGTGGTACCCTAGTATGCATTGTGTTAAAAAGTGTAAAACTGCATGGTACGGAGTATTCCTAGTGTATTAAAGTTACTTTCAGTGGTTAAACCCAGTATACTTGTGTTATTATGTATAATACAGTGGTACCCCAATATTAAAATTTGTTTTTAGGTATACACCCGTGGCTCCCTAGATACTAGTGTTATAGTTTATTTTTTCAGTTGCACCCCAGTTTTAAAAATAGTGTATAAAAGATATAAAGTTGGGACCCTAGTTTTTACATAGTGTTATTTGTGTTTACTTCAGTGGCAAACCCAGTAAACATAGTGGGTTTTAGTGTACATACATGGCACCCTAGTATACCCTTTTTTTATTGTGTATAAACAGGGGAACCCTAGTATACACAGGGGTTATAAATGTATTTTAAAAGTGGCACCCTAGTATACTTGTGTTTTGTGTATACTACCCGTGGGCCCTTTAAGGTTTTGCCCCCCTTTTTAAAAATTTATAGGTTTTCTAACCCGTTGGGACCCTAGTATAAAATAGTGTTTAGTGTATTTTACAGTGGCACCCCCATTATAAACAGTGTTTAGTGTATACCCCACAGTGGCACCCTGTATAATAGTGTTATAGTGTTTTACTAAAAGTTGCTCCCTAGTTTTACATAGTGTATATTTTATATTTCAGTGGCCCCCCTAGTGTACCCTATTGTTATTGAGTTACTCAGTTGGGGACCTTTGTGTACATTGTGCTGTAGAGTATATATAAGTGGCCAAACCCCCGGTTTTACATAGTGTTTTAGGGGTATACTTTCAGTGGCACCTGTGTACATAGTGTTATAGAGTATATTACCCGTGGCCAAAAAAAAACCCAGTGTACAAAAGTTTTTTATTCTACTGTTTGGGACCCCCGTTTTTACATGTGTTATAGAGTATACTTTCAGTGGACCCTAGGGTACATTGTGTTTAGGTATATTTTCAGGGACCCTTGTGTACATAGTGTTATAGAGTATTTCTACAGTGGCACCCTAGTGTACGTAGTGCTATGAGATATACGTGGCCCCTAGTTGTACATAGTGTTATAGGGTTACTACAGTGGGGTCCCTAGTGTAAAATGTGTTTTTAGAGTTACTACAGTGGACCCTAGTGGACATAGTGTTATAGAGTTTTACTCAGTGGGCACCCCCAGGGGTACATAGGTTTATAGATTTCTACAGTGGCAAACCCTTTGTGTACTTTGTGGGTTTTGGGGGATATTACAGTTTGGACCCCTTTTTGTACTAGTGTTATAGAGTATACTTTCAGTGGGGACCCCAGTGTACATATTGTTATAAGTTATACATGGCACCCTAGTGTTCATTTGTGTTTTTAGAGTTTTTTTAAGTGGCACCCTGTAGTGATAATAAATGTAAATTTTTATTTAAAACAGGTGGGAAATTTTTAACTGAAATGATAAGCCTAAAGAGGGGAGGTTTCCAGAAATTGCCCGAAACTTACCCCCGACAGGGGGCCAAAAGGGGGGCCCTTTAAAAATTTTCCTGGGGCCTTTCTAGTGTACCTTTGATATAGTCTTCCTGGCTTGCTGTGAACCCCACACATAATTTCCCGGCCTGCTAGTGTACCTCACTGTAATTTTTCCTGGCTGCTAGTGTACCCCCAAAATTATAATCTTTTGGGCCCGTTTTGTACCTCCTTTTTAAAACTTCCCGGCCTGCTAGTGTACCTCACATTTTTAAAATTTCCCGGCCTGTTAGTGTACCTCACATGTAAACTTTCCCCGGGCCTTTCTATTTTACCCCCACATATAATCTTCCTGGGGCCCGCTAGTGACCTCAAATATATCTTCCTTGTCTTTCTAGTGTACCTCACATGTAATCTTCTGGGGCCCGCTGTGTACCTCACATATAAAATTTTCCCGGCCCGCTAGTGTACCTCAACCCTATAGTCTTCCTGGCTTGCTAGTGGTACACAACATAATCCTCCCGGCCCGCCCAGTGTACCCCCACAAAAATCTTCTGGCCTTTCTAGGGTACCCCACCCTGTAATCTTCCTGGCCTGCTGTGTCCTCACATTGATTTCCTGGGGCCCGCTAGGTACCTGCATATAATCTTCTTTTTCCCGTGTGGACCCCGCAATTTTAAGTTCTTTGGGCCCGCCCGTTTGGAAACCCCACTTTTATTCTTCCCTTTGCCCGTAGTTGCCTCGAATTTTTAAACCCTTTCCCGGCCCGCTAGGGGGGACCTCGCATTTTAAAACTTCCTGGCCTGTAGTGGACCTCGTATTAACTTACTAGCCTGGGAGTGTACCTTTGCATTTTTAAACTTCCCGGCCTGCTAGTGTTCCTGCACTATCTTCCCGGCCTGCTAGTGTACCTTTGCATTTTAATTTCCCAGCCGTAGTGTACCTCGCCCCTTTAAACTTCCTAGCCTGCTAGTGTAAACCCCGCACATAATATTTCTTGCCTGCTAGTGTTCCTCGCATTAAATCTTTCCCGGCCTGCTATTTTTACCCTGCAAAATCTTCCCGGCCTGTGTGTACCCCACAAAATTAAACTTCCTGGCCTGTTGGGGACCTCGCATATATTTTTCCGGGGGTGCTAGGGTTTTTTCGCAAAATTTTTTTTTCCCGGCCCGCTTGTGTAAAACCAAATTTAAACTTCCTGGTTGTAGTTTTATGCATTAATTTCCCGGATGCTAGTGGGACCGATAAAAAATCTTCCTGGCTTGCTAGTGTTTCCTCACGTGTAATCTTCGTGGCCTGCTTGTTTACCTCACATGTAATCTTCCTGGCCTGCTAGTGTTCCTCAAATGTAATCTTCGTTTGGGCTGCTGTTTACCTCAATGTAAACTTCCTGGGCCTGCTAGTGTAACCCCACATGTAATCTTCCCGGCTGCTAGTGTACCCTTTTAAATAAAAATCTTTCCCGGCCCCGCTAGTTTTACCCCACATTTTTGTCTTCCTGGCTTGCTAGTGACCTCACACATAATCTTCCCGGCCCCTAAATGTACCTACATATAATTTCCGGCTGCTAGTGTACCTCCAATGTAATCTTCCCGGGCCTTCTTGTGTAAACCCCACCTTTTAAAACTTCTGGCCTGGTAGTGAAACCCCACATTAATCTTCCCGGTTGCTAGTGTTTTCCTCACATGTAAAACCCTTTCCCGGCCTGGGTAGTGTACCTCACTTTTAATCTTCCCGTCCTGCTTGTGTATACTTATGTCTTCCCGGCCCTTTCTAGTGTACCTCACAATAATTTCCTGGCTGTAGTGTACCCCCACTATAATCTTCCTGGCCCGCTAGTGTACCTCACATGTAATTTCCTGGGGCCCGCTTGTGTACCTTTAAAATTTTAAACCCTTTCCCGGCCTGGGTATGTACCTCGCATATAATCTTCTTGACCCCCTAGTGGGGCCTCGCTATAATGTTCTGGCCCCGCTTTGTGGGGCCTTTACATATAAAACTTCCCAGCCTTTCTGTTGACCTCGCAATTAAACTTCCCGGCCCGCTAGGGGGACCCCGCATATAATCTTCCTGGCCCGCTAGTGGACCTCGTATTAAAAATTTTTTTAGCTTGCTAGTGTACCTCGCACATAATCTTCCCGGCCTGGGTAGTTTTACCTCACTTTAATCTTCGGCCTGCTAGTGTAAACCCCCACATTTAAACTTCCTGGGCCCGTAGTGTACCCCCATTTTAAATTTTCCCGGCCTGTAGTGAAACCTTTGATATAATCTTCTTTTTCCGCTAGTGGACCCCCGCATATAATTTTCCTGGGGTTTCTAGTGACCCCCCAATAATCTTCCGGGCCCGCTAGTTTTCCTCGCATATTTTAAAACTTCCCGGCCCGCTAGTTTTACCTTTAAATAATCTTCCCGGCCCCGCTAGTGGGACCTTTGCATATAATCCCTTTTGGCCTTTCTAGTGAACCTTTGAATAAACTTTTTTGGCCCCGCTATTTTACCTCGCCAATTTTAAAACTTCCCGGCCCGCTAGTGTTTTCCTCGCAATAAAACTTTCCTGGCCTGGTTTTTTGGGACCCCGAAAATAATTTTCCTTTTTGGGGGTTGGAGTGGGTTTTTTAATTTTTTTTTTTTAAATTTCAGGTTTATCCCCTAAATTTTTTTCCTCCTTTCCCGGGGTTTCGCAATAACCCGGGCTATTACCCGGCCAAAAAAAATCTTTTTCCCCCAAAATTTTCCCCATAAATATAGTGATAATAAAAGCCAATTTGTTTGTGGGGGAGCAAAAAAAAACCCCAAAATAATAATTGTAAAAATGGGTTTGGGGTTGACCTTTCATTAGACCCTTTTTCCTTTTTAAATAAAAACGTTATACAAAAAAAATTCCATTTTAAATTTTGTACCCAGGGTGCCCAAATACCAAAAGAAGCCAAATAAATTACCCCCCAGAAAAAGCTTTTCCCCCAAATTTATTCCAAAACCAGGTTTTAAATATTATTGGAAAAAAAAGATTTTTTGGGTGGGAGACAAAAAAACCAAAAAATTTAAAAAAAGTTTACGGATAACTGGGGTTAATTCGGACCCCCTTGTAAAATTCAAAAGCTGAGCTTTACGGTTTAAACCTAATTTAAAATTTGGGGTTTTAAAATTCAAAATTTACATTAAAATCTTATTAAATTTTTGTGTTTCCCCAGTGTTTCCAAACAAACCGCCCGGGAAAAGTTTTTTTTAAAAAATTTGACCCCCCGTCAGAAACCGAAAATTTCTAAACATTTAAAAAGGGAATTGAGGGTTTTTTTGGGTTTGGGACCAAAAAAAAAAATTTAAAAAACTGGGTTTTTTGGTTTTAAAAAAACCAAAAATTATAAAAAAACCTGGAAAACTTCCCATAACAAAAAAGGGAAAAATAAAAACCTGGGGTGGGGGTTCCCCTTTTTGGGGCATTTTAGGGAAATTTAAGGGGGACGTGGCCCCCTAAAAAACCCCTTAAAATTTTGGCCCCTTTTGTTTTCCCGGTAAACAAAAAGGGGCTTCCCGGGAAAGGGGTAAATTTTTTTTTTGGTTGGGGGGAAATTGGTGAAGCCCCGGAGGTAAATTGTTTCCCAAAAAGAAAAATTTTAAATGGAAGGGGGTTTTTGGGGTTCCCTGGGGGAAAAATTTTTGGAACTAAATTTGGTTTTAAAAAAGGTAAAAAATTAAAAGGAGGGTTTTTTAGAAAAAACCCGGAAAATTTTAAAAATGGGAAACAAAAATTGGGTGGATGGAGGGGTGCTGGGCCCTGTAGTTTAGAAATTAATTAAGGGGGGAGGGAAAGCAATAAATGTGGGGGAAGGGCTGTTGGGGGAAGAAAAGTTTTGGAAGGGGGTCCTTTTCCAAACAGTAATTGGGGGGAAAGGGGGGCCGGGAACTTGGTTAGTGGAGGAAAATTTCCAAAAAAAAAAGGTGAGGGGGAGGTTGTTTGTCCTTGGGGAAAAACCCCGGGAAAAAGGGGAAAAAACTAAAAAGGGTTTTGGCCGGGGGGACATTAATTTGGTTTTAGGTTTGGGGTTTTGGGAAAAAAAAGAATTTGGGGGGTGGAAGGGGTTTTAACCCAGGGAAAAAAAGTGTAGGGTGGGAAATGCAAAAATTATTTTTGTAAATTTTACCCAGGGGGAAATTTTTTCAATCCTTTGAAGGGGGAAAGGGGCTGTGGGGGGAAACAAAATTGCCAAAGGAACCCGATTAAATAAAAAAAATTAAAAAAAAATCCGGGAAGGGAAAAAGGAGGCCCCCCACTAAAGGGAATTTTTTGTGAGGGGAAAAAAAAAATCAAAAGGGGGAAATTGTAAGGCCTTAGTTAGGGTTGGAAAAGGGGCCCCGGGAAACCCCCCCCCCCAAACCAAAAGGGGGAAAAGGTACTAACCCGGAAAAAAAACCCCTGTCCAAAAATAAAAATAAAGCATTTTTCTGCAAAAAACAGGGAAACCCTGGAAAAACAAATACTTTTTTCTTTGGGCCCCCAAGGAAAATGCCAATTTTCCCTTTTTGGACAAAAGGAAAATTGGCCAAATCCCCCTTCCAACCCAAAGATTTTTCAGAAAAGGGGTCCCTTAAGTAAAAGGAAAAGGGGGGGTTGGTGTTAAACCAAATTTTTTCCAGGGCAACCTCAAAGGGTTAAAAAAATTTTTCAAAAATCCAGGGCCGGGGAAAACTGGTTAGTTAAAACCTCCAGCCAACCCAAGAAGGGAAAAAATTTTTAAATTTGGAAAGGAAAAAAAACTTTCAGGGGGGGAAATTGGCCGGAAATTAGCAAATAGTTTTCCTGGGGTAACCCCCGGAGGCCTTCCCCTAAACCCAAAAAACAACCTTTTTAAACCCAAAAAATTTCCCCCCCCCCAAAAAAAACCACCAATTGGGGAAAAACCCGGCCTAATTTTCTTCAAATATACGGGGGTTAAAGCCCCCAAAAAACAAACCAATACCTTTCATTTTCCGTTACCTTTCGCGGGCCCCTAGCAAATGGATTTCACCGAGGGGCCCCCCATTAAAAATTTAATACAAGAAATTTGGACCCCAAGGGCAACCCAACCGATTGCGGGGAACAAACCCAAAAAGGGGGGGGGGTTCTCCAAACTTTTTTGCAATTAAAATCGGGGTTTAAAGGCCCCAAATTATTCCCCAAAAAAGGGGGGAAATTTTAGAGTAAAGGTTAAGGCCCGGGGGGCACCGCAGGTAATCTTCAACCTCCTGGGGCCTCCCCCAATTCAAAAAAAAACTGTTTTTGGGCCCCTGGGGGGAAAATCTGGGTTTGGTTCTCCCCCTACCCAAAATTTGTATGGGGGGATTTCAATTAAAATAAAATGGGGTTAGAAAAAATTTTTTCTTTCAATTTAAACACCAGGAAGGGCCCCCCTTATTGGAAATTACCAAAAAGGTTTTAAAATCTACAAAATTTTTAATTTAAAAACCAGAAATAAAAAACCTTAAAAAAATTGGAAAAAACCCACCCGGGGGGCCTCCCCTTCATTAAAATGGGGTTTCTGAAACCGAAATGTCACCCCCTTTTTCAAAACCCCAAAATATCCCCAATAAAAAAACAGGTTTAAGGGGCTTTAAAACGGGAAACCCCCAAAAAAGGGCCAATTAATTAAATCCCGAAAGTTCCCAAATTAACTTTTTTAATTTAAAAACCTAAAGTGAGGACCCAAAACCCCCAAATCCCCCGTATAATTAAAAACTAACAAAAGAAACTTTTGCCGAAAAAAATTTAACTCGGGGCAAATGAGTCCTTAAGGGAATTCCCCTTAAAAGAAAAAAAGGAGGAGTAATTAAAAGTGACTTTCCTTTTTGGGGGTCCCCCAGGGAAAAACTTTTTCGGGGGGGCCAACAAAAAACATTTTTTGGGTTTTCATTGGGGCCAAAACAGGGGTTGATTCCCCTTCTTTTTACCTTATTTAGTTTTATGGTAATGTGAATTTAAAGTCTTAATTTTTTTTTTCTTGGAACCCCCTTATGCAAAAATCACCCCCAGGAACCCTTTTTGTCTTTTTTATTTTTTTGGTTTGCCAAAAAATTCTTCTGAACAAAGTTCCCAAAAAAACCCCCAAAAAAAAGAAGGTCCTTTTTGTTTTCTAAACACAACAAATTTATTAACATTAGGAAACCTTTGGGTCCTGGTGTGGATCTGCCTAGACTACATCACAATATGGAACGTTTACTGAAACCTGAGAGGCTAGACTCTGACCCCAGCTTATCAACGGCTGCTCAAGAATGGAAGCACTGGTTTAAGACTTTCGAAAACTTCTTGGGAGCCCTTCCTAAAGAAGATCTAGATAAACTAAGTCTGCTCATCAATTTTGTGTCACCTAAGATATATGAGGCTATTTCTGAGTGTAATACCTACGAAGATGCTATCAAAACCCTCAAGTCTCAGTATATTAAACCTACAAATGAAATCTTTGCACGCTATCGCCTTGCAACTCGCCGCCAGCAGACTGATGAATCCTTAGAGGAATACCTTAAAGCACTGAAAATTTTAGGTAAGGACTGTCACTTCCAAGCAGTGACAGCTTCTCAGTATTGTGGAGAGTCCATCAGGAATGCTTTTATCAGTGGCCTGCAATCACCAATAATAAGGCAGCGTTTATTGGAGAATAAAATTCTCGACTTAGCCGCTGCCTTTGACCAGGCAAGAGCTCTAGATTCAGCCCAGAAGAATTCTGAAGTATACAGTACCACTCAGCCTTCTCGAGTGGTAAGTGCTGCAATTCCTGACCAAGACTCTTGCAATGAAGTTACTGTGGAACCTGCCTCAGTGACAGCAGCAGCAGGTACGGTGTGTTTCTTTTGTGGTTTTTCAAGACATTCACGTCCAAAGTGTCGTGCTCGTGAAGCAATGTGCCATAAATGCCAAAAAGAAAGGTCACTTTGCTAAAGTATGTCGTGCTAATGCATCAACAAGAGCTAGTGCCTCCACACATTCCAGTGATCATGCGACTCTAGCAACAGTGACTTCTGCGGCTACTCCAAATTCACTCTCAAAGGCAGTTTACCTGGAGTTACCTGGAGAGAGTTTCGGGGGTCAACGCCCCGCGGCCCGGTCTGTGACCAGGCCTCCTGGTGGATCAGCGCCTGATCAACCAGGCTGTTGCTGCTGGCTGCACGCAAACCAACGTACGAGCCACAGCCTGCTGATCAGGAACTGACTTTAGGTGCTTGTCCAGTGCCAGCTTGAAGACTGCCAGGGGTCTGTTGGTAATCCCCCTTATGTGTGCTGGGAGGCAGTTGAACAGTCTCGGGCCCCTGACACTTATTGTATGGTCTCTTAACGTGCTAGTGACACCCCTGCTTTTCATTGGGGGGATGGTGCATCGTCTGCCAAGTCTTTTGCTTTCGTAGTGAGTGATTTTCGTGTGCAAGTTCGGTACTAGTCCCTCTAGGATTTTCCAGGTGTATATAATCATGTATCTCTCCCTCCTGCGTTCCAGGAAATACAGGTTTAGAAACCTCAAGCGCTCCCAGTAATTGAGGTGTTTTATCTCCGTTATGCCCACCGTGAAAGTTCTCTGTACATTTTCTAGGTCGGCAATTTCACCTGCCTTGAAAGGTTCTGTTAGAGTGCAGCAATATTCCAGCCTAGATAGAACAAGTGACCTGAAGAGTGTCATCATGGGCTTGGCCTCCCTAGTTTTGAAGGTTCTCATTATCCATCCTGTCATTTTTCTAGCAGATGCGATTGATACAATGTTATGGTCCTTGAAGGTGAGATCCTCCGACATAATCACTCCCAGGTCTTTGACGTTGGTGTTTCGCTCTATTTTGTGGCCAGAATTTGTTTTGTACTCTGATGAAGATTTAATTTCCTCATGTTTACCTTTATCTGAGTAATTGAAATTTCTCATCGTTGAACTTCATATTGTTTTCCGCAGCCCACTGAAAGATTTGGTTGATGTCCGCCTGGAGCCTTACAGTGTCTGCAATGGAAGACACTGTCATGCAGATTCGGGTGTCATCTGCAAAGGAAGACACGGTGCTGTGGCTGACATCCTTGTCTATGTCGGATATGAGGATGAGGAACAAGATGGGAGCTAGTACTGTGCCTTGTGGAACAGAGCTTTTCACCGTAGCTGCTCGGACTTTACTCTGTTGACGACTACTCTCTGTGTTCTGTTAGTGAGGAAATTATAGATCCATCGACCGACTTTTCCTGTTATTCCTTTAGCACGCATTTTGTGCGCTATTACGCCTGGTCACACTTGTCGAAGGCTTTTGCAAAGTCTGTATGTATACATCTGCATTCTTTTTGTCTTCTAGTGCATTTAGGACCTTGTCGTAGTGATCCAATAGTTGAGACAGACAGGAGCGACCTGTTCTAAACCCATGTTGCCCTGGGTTGTGTAACTGATGGGTTTCTAGATGGGTGGTGATCTTGCTTCTTAGGACCCTTTCAAAGATTTTTATGATATGGGATGTTAGTGCTATTGGTCTGTAGTTCTTTGCTATTGCTTTACTGCCCCCTTTGTGGAGTGGGGCTATGTCTGTTGTTTTTAGTAACTGAGGGACGACCCCGTGTCCATGCTCCCTCTCCATAGGATGGAAAAGGCTCGTGATAGGGGCTTCTTGCAGTTCTTGAAGAACACAGAGTTCCATGAGTCTGGCCCTGGGGCAGAGTGCATGGGCATGTCATTTATCGCCTGTTCGAAGTCATTTGGCGTCAGGATAACATCGGATAGGCTTGTGTTAATCAAATTTTGTGGCTCTCTCATAAAAAATTCATTTTGATCTTCGACTCTCAGTCTGGTTAGCGGCTTGCTAAAAAACTGAGTCATATTGGGACTTGAGTAGCTCACTCATTTCCTTGCTGTCATCTGTGTAGGACCCATCTTGTTTAAGTAGGGGCCCAATACTGGACGTTGTTCTCGATTTTGATTTGGCATAGATGGTCTTATTGATAGTGGCAGTTCACAGAGTTTCATCAACCTTGACTTAGTTAAACGCCACTCCTTGACTGTACATCACTCATCAGATACCGTTTCCATGGCATCAACATCTCTCTCTATTCAGACCTTAGGGTTTTGTAAGGTAAATCTCAGAGTTAATGGAAAGGATTATCAAGATGTACATTTAGCTATTCTGCCACAACTGTGCTCTGATGTTATCTTTGGTCAGGACTTTCATAAGCTGCATGGTAGTGTCACCTTAACATATGGAGGTGAACTGCCTCCTCTTGTTGTCTGTGGACTTAGCACTTTAAGGGTAGACCCACCAAAGCTGTTTGCAAATCTTACCGTGGATTGCCATCCCATATCAGCTAAGTCAAGCCGCTATTCTTATGAGGATCGGATGTTCATTGAGAAAGAAACTCAGAGGCTGCTGAAGGATGGTATTATAGAACCGAGTAATTCCCCTTGGCATGCACAGGTTGTTGTTGTTAAAGATGATTATAGGAAATGGAGACTGGCTATCGATTACTCTGAGACAATCAACAAATTTACACTTCTTGATGGGTACCCTCTACCTCGAATTAATGATATAGTGAACAAAATTGCTCAGTACTATGTGTTTAGCACAATTGATCTACAGAGTGCCTATCATCAAGTCCCTATAAGGAATGAAGATAAACCATACACAGCGTTTCAGGCTAGTGATGGCCTGTATCAGTTTACCAGAGTACCTTTTGGAGTCACCAATGGGGTAGCCTGCTTCCAACAAATTATGGATTCACTCATTCAGGAAGAGCAACTCATGGGAACTTATGCGTATTTAGATAATGTTACCATTTGTGGCAAGACCCAGGAGGAACATGATGCAAACCTTGATAAGTTTTTGGAAGCTGCCAAGAAGAAAAATGTCAGTTACAATGAGGAAAAGTGCACTTTTTCAACTAAAAGGCTTAGCATCCTTGGTTATGTAGTGGAAGGAGGTTCAATATTCCCAGACCCTGAACGACTACGACCTCTATGGGAACTTCCAATGCCTCAAGACAAAAAGTCACTCCGAAGAACTCTTGATCTCTTTGCTTATTACTCACAATGGATCTACAACTATTCAAGTAAAGTCCGCCCATTGAGTGCTACCACATTTCCTGTGACAAAGGAAGCAGAAGCCGCTTTCCATACTCTCAAACAGGACATTGAAAACTCAGTAGTTCAAGCCATTGATGAGTCCCTACCATTCGAAGTGGAAACGGATGCATCTGACATTGCCATTGCTGCAGTCTTATCTCAGGCAGGACGACCAGTAGCCTTCTTTTCGAGAACTTTTCAAGGATCAGAGAAATGTTATGCTGCTGTAGAAAAGGAAGCCCAGGCCATCATAGAAGCAGTTCGCCACTGGAGGCATTATTTAACATGTAGACATTTCACCATAAGGACTGACCAACGGTCCTGTGATGTATATGTTCGACAGGAAGCACAAAAGTAGGATAAAGAATGACAAGATATTACGCTGGAGGATGGAAACTATCGTGTTATGACTTTGATATTCTGTACCGACCAGGCCAAGAGAACATTTCACCTGATGCATTCTCTAGGTCCCACTGTGGAGCAGCATGTCATGATTTTCAAACACTATCAGCGCTCCACAAGGCTTTGTGTCACTCAGGAGTTACACGCCTGTACCATTTTATCAAATCAAAGAACATGCCCTACTCAGTGGAAGATGTGCGACAATTGATCAGAGCATGCAGAGTATGTGCTGAGTGCAAGCCAAACTTTCATCAGCCAGAGAAGACTCATCTCATAAAATCCACCCAGCCTTTCGAGAGACTGAATATAGATTTCAAAGGACCTCTACCAAGCACAAATCAGAATTGGTATTTCCTTAACATAGTAGATGAATATTCAAGGTTTCCCTTTGTATTCCCCTGTGCAAATATGACTGCTTCAACTGTTATTAGTTGTCTTTTGCAGTTGTTCTCTATTTTTGGTATGCCAGCTTATATCCATTCAGACAGGGGATCCTCGTTCATGAGTAACGAACTTCAGGAGTTTTTGGCTAGCAAAGGTATTGCCTGCAGCAGAACAACAAGTTACAACCCTCAAGGCAATGGTCAAGTGGAGCGGTTCAATGGTACTATATGGAAGGCAGTTACAATGACATTGAAGTCGCGCAATCTACCTGTTCAACACTGGCAAACTGTCCTACCTGATGCTCTTCAATCTATTAGATCATTGCTGTGCACAGCTACTAATGCAACCCCTCATGAAAGACTCCTCAACTATTCACGTCGTTCCTCTACAGCAGCCTCCGTGCCCACTTGGTTATGTCATCCTGGACCCGTTCTCCTGAAGAGTCACCGTAGGATGAACAAGACGGATCCTTTAGTGGAAGAGGTTAGAGCTCCTGCAAGCTAATCCACATTACACCCACATTCACTACCAAAATGGTGAAGAGGCTACAGTATCTACAAGACATTTAGCCCCAGTTGAAATCCCCATTAGTGTGGAATCTCAAGATACACCAATAGATGTGAAAGATGCTTCGTTTTCTCCTGGAAAGCCCCTTGAGACTACCCCTACGGAAATAGACGATTCTGCTCCAGCAGTTAGTCAAACCCGCTGGAAAATATTGAACCTGGTGAAGAGGCTCAAGGGCTACGAGGGTCGGGACGTGTACGTCGCCCATCTAACAGTTTGGGAGAGTACTGTCTCTGATATTTTAGAAGGGGGAGATTGTAGTGATACTGCTCCTGTGGGGAACAGCAGCAGGATAATACTGCACCACCTCTCGGGGCCCTTAACAACAACAACAACAGTTTGGTGTGTGTCATGGGCGACAACACATGGTGTGTGATTCTCTTCTCTTCTATCCACATATTAGTGATGCAGATTACATGGTGAGTTTAAATATGTGGCCTGTAGTTATAACTTTTCTCTTGATATATGCAAGACATCACCATCCCTGTAGAAGCCGTTATTAGATGTACTAGTCATTATATATTGTTGTTGCAGAAGTACTATGAAGATTCTATGTTCAATAAAGCCTAGAGATAAGGCCTGTGTTTCTATCACAACAGATGTAAAATAGAAAGACACTGGCGCTCCCTTTACAGGCGACGAAAAAGAATAATAGAGAGGCTAAAAGTGGCCAATATTTCTGAAATGCATAGGGAGTCACTCGTCAGAGAAATAGCAAACATCGAACTTAAGCTAAAGGAATCTTTTAGGAGTTAGGAATCGCGGGAAGAACTAAAAGCCATAAATGAAATTGAAAGAAACCCAAAGTATTTCTTTTCCTATGCCAAATCAAAGTCGAGAACAACGACCAGTATTGGGCCCCTACTTAAACAAGATGGGTCCTATACAGATGACAGCAAAGAAATGAGTGAGCTACTCAAGTCCCAGTATGACTCAGTTTTTAGCAAGCCGCTAACCAGACTGAGAGTCGAAGATCAAAATTAATTTTTTATGAGAGAGCCACAGAATTTAGTTAATACAAGCCTATCTGATGTTATCCTGACGCCAAATGACTTCGAACAGGCGATAAATGACATGCCCATGCACTCTGCCCCAGGGCCAGACTCATGGAACTCCGTGTTCATCAAGAACTGCAAGAAGCCCCATCACGAGCTTTTACCATCCAATGGAGAGGGAGCATGGACACGGGGGTCGTCCCACAGTTACTAAAAACAACAGACATAGCCCCACTCCACAAAGAGAGCAGTAAAGCAATAGCAAAGAACTACAGACCGATAGCACTAACATCCCATATCATAAAAATCTTTGAAAGGGTCTTAAGAAGCAAGATCGCCACCCATCTAGAAACCCATCAGTTACACAACCAAGGGCAACATGGGTTTAGAACAGGTCGCTCCTGTCTGTCTCAACTATTGGATCACTACGACAAGGTCATTGATGCACTAGAAGACAAAAAGAATGCAGATGTAATATATACAGACTTTGCAAAACCCTTCGACAAGTGTGACCATGGCGCAATAGCGCGCAAAATGCGTGCTAAAGGAATAACAGGAAAAGTTGGTAGATGGATCTATAATTTCCCCACAAACAGAACATAAAGAGTAGTATTGAACAGAGTAAAGTCCGAGGTGGCTAATGTGAAAAGCTCTGTTCCACATGGCACATTACTTGCTCCCATCTTGTTTCTCATCCTCATATCTGACATAGACAAGGATGTCAACCACAGCACTGTGTCTTCCTTTGCAGATGACACCCGAATCTGCATGACAGTGTCTTCCATTGCAGACACTGCAAGGCTCCAGGTGGACGTAAACCAAATCTTTCAATTGGCTACAGAAAACAATATGAAGTTCAACGATGAGAAATTTCAATTACTCCGATATGGTAAACACGAGGAAATGAAAACCTCCTCAGAGTACAAAACAAATTCCGGACACAAAATAGAGCGAAAAACCAAAGTCAAAGACCTGGGAATGATCATGTCGGAGGATTCTCACCTTCAAGGACCATAACACTGTATCAATCGCAGCTGCTAGAAAAATGACAGGATGGATAATGAGAACCTTCAAAACTATTGATGCCAAGCCCATGATGACACTCTTCAAGTCGCTTGTTCTATCTAGGCTGGAATATTGCTGCACACTAACAGCACCTTTCAAGGCAGGTGAAATTGCTGACCTAGAAAATGAACAGAGAACCTTCACAGCGCGCATAATGGAGATAAAACACCTCAATTACTGGGAGCACTTGAAGTTCCTGAACCTGTTTTCCCCTGGAACGCAGGCAGGAGAGATACATGAATATATACACCTGGAAAATCCTAAAGAGACTAGTACCGATCTTGCACACGAAAATCACTCACAATGAAAGCAAAAGCAGGGGTGTCACTAGCACGTTAAGAGACCATACAATAAGTGTCAGGGGCCCGAAATGCTTCTTCAGTCAAATACAGAGAAAGCTAAACTCTTCTCCAGGCTGAGGGACTGATCACCTAAAACACTAGTTCTCCAAGGTTGGACTGATTAATCGTTTTTTTCACTACCACACCTTCTCCCCTGTATTTGACCTCTTTCTTGGAGGAATATCCCAAGGATCTTATTTATAACTCCTTCATTTATCCCTATCTTCCACATGTGCACTTTATTCGCGTCTCCCAACATTCTGAGTCTTACTGAAAATGTTCGAATTGTGGGCACTACTGAGCCTACTCACATATATGGAGGCATGCTAGATCTGTGCCTTGGATTTAATACATCATATACGATGCATGACTCTGTCATAATTAATGATCTTCTACCTGATCACTTCCCAAGACTAACAACTGTCAATCTTAATCACATCTCCAGCAATCAAGGAGCTAAATACAGGAGGAAACTTATTCACAAACCATAACACAGAGAGAACTTTATTAACCACTTGGATCAATAGTATACGAATTACGAGCCCATTGGCACACAAAAATTTAATGATGATTTAGTTACCACTATTGAGAGTGTTCTCACAGATCAAGTGGGTAGGAATAGGAAACAAAGACCCTCCACTATAAATAACAATAAAAACCAATGTAAATACTATAATGATCCACAGCTACACAATCTAACACATGCAGGTAGGAGGATTGGTAAAGCATACCGTGAATGTAGAACCCCAGACCTGCTCAGAACGTTCCAACCTGCACTAACAAATGCAAGGAATAGAAAGCAAGAACTTAGGCAACAGGAATGGTAACAGTTTGTTAGTGGATTAAATAGGTCCTCCCCTTTAAGTTTGGCTTGGAAAGGTATAAATAAAATAACCAGGAAAAAGACTGGCAATGTTGCTCATCCCTTTCCTCTTGAAAAAGCAAATAACCTCATAAATGACTAGTCCAAAACATCCAGGCATGAAAACCTTCCATCTCATATTAGTACTTCTGAAGAAATGTTGAAATTGGTTAATTTTATGAGCCAAAATATTGATGAGAGTGATTGCCTCTTTACCGAGTATGAATTAGATAATGCATTAACTAAAGGTCGATCAACTGCTCCTGGAGAGGATGGTATAACCTATGATATTCTCAGAACTCTAAGGTACGTGCCTGATAACACTTTGTTGGCACTGTATAATCTCAGTTACATTGAGGGCGTTCTTCCTACTTCCTGGACCAATAGTTTCATTGTGCCTATCCCTAAGCCCCAACAGCCTGGAGTTTACCTGGAGTTTACCTGGAGAGAGTTTCGGGGGTCAACGCCCCCGCGGCCCGGTCTGTGACCAGGCCTCCTGGTGGATCAGCGCCTGATCAACCAGGCTGTTGCTGCTGGCTGCACGCAAACCAACGTACGAGCCACAGCCCGGCTGATCAGGAACTGACTTTAGGTGCTTGTCCAGTACCAGCTTGAAGACTGCCAGGGGTCTGTTGGTAATCCCCCTTATGTGTGCTGGGAGGCAGTTGAACAGTCTCGGGCCCCTGACACTTATTGTATGGTCTCTTAACGTGCTAGTGATACCCCTGCTTTTCATTGAGGGGATGGTGCATCGTTCTGCCAAGTCTTTTGCTTTCGTAGTGAATGATTTTCGTGTGCAAGTTCGGTACTAGTCCCTCTAGGATTTTCCAGGTGTATATAATCATGTATCTCTCCCTCCTGCGTTCCAGGGAATACAGGTTTAGGAACCTCAAGCGCTCCCAGTAATTGAGGTGTTTTATCTCCGTTATGCGTGCCGTGAAAGTTCTCTGTACATTATCTAGGTCGGCAATTTCACCTGCCTTGAAGGGTGCTGTTAGTGTGCAGCAATATTCCAGCCTAGATAGAACAAGTCACCTGAAGAGTGTCATCATGGGCTTGGCCTCCCTAGTTTTGAAGGTTCTCATTATCCATCCTGTCATTTTTCTAGCAGATGCGATTGATACAATGTTATGGTCCTTGAAGGTGAGATCCTCCGACATAATCACTCCTAGGTCTTTGACGTTGGTGTTTCGCTCTATTTTGTGGCCAGAATTTGTTTTGTACTCTGACGAAGATTTAATTTCCTCATGTTTACCATATCTGAGTAATTGAAATTTCTCATCGTTGAACTTCATGTTGTTTTCTGCAGCCCACTGAAAGATTTGGTTGATGTCCGCCTGGAGCCTTGCAGTGTCTGCAATGGAAGACACTGTCATGCAGATTCGGGTGTCATCTGCAAAGGAAGACACGGTGCTGTGGCTGACATCCTTGTCTATGTCGGATATGAGGATGAGGAACAAGATGAGAGCTAGTACTGTGCCTTGTGGAACAGAGCTTTTCACCGTAGCTGCCTCGGATTTTACTCTGTTGACAACTACTCTCTGTGTTCTGTTAGTGAGGAAATTATAGATCCATCGACCGACTTTTCCTGTTATTCCTTTAGCACGCATTTTGTGCGCTATTACGCCGTGGTCACACTTGTCGAAGGCTTTTGCAAAGTCTGTATATATTACATCTGCATTTTTTTTGTCTTCTAGTGCATTTAGGACCTTGTCGTAGTGATCCAATAGTTGAGACAGACAGGAGCGACCTGTTCTAAACCCATGTTGCCCTGGACCCTTTCAAAGATTTTTATGATATGGGATGTTAGTGCTATTGGTCTGTAGTTCTTTGCTGTTGCTTTACTGCCCCCTTTGTGGAGTGGGGCTATGTCTGTTGTTTGTAGTAACTGAGGGACGACCCCCGTGTCCATGCTCCCTCTCCATAGGATGGAAAAGGCTCGTGATAGGGGCTTCTTGCAGTTCTTGATGAACACAGAGTTCCATGAGTCTGGCTCTGGGGCAGAGTGCATGGGCATTTCATTTATCGCCTGTTCGAAGTCATTTGGCGTCAGGATAACATCGGATAGGCTTGTGTTAATCAAATTTTGTGGCTCTCTCATAAAAATTCATTTTGATCTTCGACTCTCAGTCTGGTTAGCGGCTTGCTAAAAAACTGAGTCATATTGGGACTTGAGTAGCTCACTCATTTCCTTGCTGTCATCTGTGTAGGACCCATCTTGTTTAAGTAGGGGCCCAATAACTGGACGTTGTCCTCGATTTTGATTTGGCATAGGAGAAGAAATACTTTGGGTTTCTTTCGATTTCATTTATGACTTTTAGTTCTTCCCGCGATTCCTGACTCCTAAAGGATTCTTTTAGCTTAAGTTCGATGCTTGCTATTTCTCTGACCAGTGTCTCCCTACGCATTTCAGATATATTGACCTCTTTTAGCCGCTCTGTTATTCTTTTCCGTCGCCTGTAAAGGGAGCGCCTGTCACTTTCTATTTTTCATCTACTCCTCCTTTTTCTTAGAGGAATAAGCCTTGTGCATACATCGAGTGCCACCGAGTTAATCTGTTCTAGGCATAAGTTGGGGTCTGTGTTGCTTAGTATATCTTCCCAGCTTATATCGGTTAGGACTTGGTTTACTTGGTTCCACTTTATGTTTTTGTTATTGAAGTTGAATTTGGTGAATGCTTCCTCGTGACTAGTCTCATTTTGTCGGTCTGGGGCTCCACGCATACATGTCTGAACCTCAATTATGTTGTGATCTGAGTATATTGTTTTTGATATGGTGACATTTCTTATCAGATCATCATTGTTAGTGAAGATGAGGTCTAGTGTATTCTCCAGTCTAGTAGGCTCTATTATTTGCTGGTTTAAATTGAATTTTGTGCAGAGATTTAAAAGCTCGTGTGAGTGTGAGTTTTCATCAGAGCTGCCTCCTGGTGTTATTACTGCAACAATATTATTTGCTATATTCTCCATTTTAGGTGCCTTAAGTTGAAATCCCCAGGAGCAAGATGTTGGGTGCAGGAGCTGGAAGATTTTCCAGACAGTGGTCATTTTTAACAGCTGTTCCTGGAATTGCTGGGATGTTGCATCCGGAGGCTTGTAGACTACCACAATGACTAGGTTTTGGTTCTCGACCTTTACTGCTAAAATTCCACTACATCATTTGAGGCATTAAGCAGTTCTGTGCAAACAAGTGACTCTGCAATGTACAGGCCAACCCCCCCCCCCCCCTTTTGCCTGTTCACTCTGTCACATCTGTATAGGTTGTAACCTGGGATCCATATTTCGTTGTCCAAGTGATCCTTTATGTGGGTCTCAGTGAAAGCCGCGAACATTGCCTTTGCCTCTGCAAGCAGTCCACGGATGAAAGGTATTTTGTTGTTTGTTGCTGGCTTTAGACTCTGTATATTTGCAAAGAAGAATGTTATCGGACTGGTGGTATTGTTGGTACTGGGGGGGGATTTTTTTTCCGGCATTAGTATCTGTATCTGTTGGTTTGGAGTGGAGGCCATCGACTGTGGTTCCACTCCAGGAGTGACTGGATTTGGTGTACGATTTCTGCCATTTCCTGCCAGTTTTTTTACTTCCTGGCACTAAAAAACCTCTCCCTCTTGAGTGGCTGTGGCTACCCAGGTTTTCCCATGGCCTGGATGTTTTGTATCTTTTTGTCCCCTTTAGATGGTATGCCTGGCAATTTAAGTTATAGCACAGTCTTTCCTGTACTGAAGAGGTACACAGTTCAGGGTGAAAAGCTTACAGGAAGGGAGTTTGCATTTTCCTGTTGTCATATGTGCATGGCATTTTCTAGGGTGGTCATAGCTGCACGTCCCATCTGTTTTTCCAGATTTCCCATGCCAGCAGATACCAAGTGCATAGTATGTGCACAGGCTTGGTTTCCGCTTGCCTTGGGTTTCTGTGACTGTATTCCCGGTTGGTGCATGTTTCCCTGTCTTACTTCTATCCTCCCTAGCACCAACAATGGAGCTCCCACCAGTTGTTTTTGGTAATTTATCTTCACTATTGCTATTGGAGTCCTCTTGTTTGCTATTTCCTGCGGTATTTCTAGTTTGCAATATTGGTTTTATCTTATCTTTGACTACACTTTTTTCCCTACTATGGCTCCTGTCCCCTATGAGGTCATTTATATGTATTCCTTCCTGCGTATAATTCCCGACTACCTGGACAAAATCTCCAGCTTCACCATTACTGTCTCCCAGGACAGTATCTCCAACTTCACCATTTCTGTCTCCCAGGACAGCACCTCCAGCTTCACCATTACTGTCTCCCAGGACAGCACCTCCAGCTTCACCATTACTGTCTCCCAGGACAGCACTATCAGCCCCACATTTACTGACTACCAGGACATCACCTCCAGCCTTACAGTTTGTGACTACATGGCCAGTATCAAGGGCAGTACCATTCAGCCCAGACTTTTTATGTTCCCATCTGTTGTAGAAAGCTTCCAGGTTTTCTATGAAAGCAGCTTTGATGTTGTCCTCTTTTAATACCCTTGTGATTTTAGTCCACAGATTTTCCTCATTTGGGCATACCCAAAAACACTTCTCTGTTTTAATACTGCTTGTAGCTAGTTCTTGGATATCTGCACAAGGGGCGTGACACCAATTTCCACAAAAATGACAATTTATCCATGTGGAAGCCCGTTTGTTTGACTGACCACAGACTACACACAGCTTCATAATGATTTGAATGGTTGATTTACTGCAATTCTACTAGCAACCTCTTGAATATTATATTACCTGATACATTTAGACCGATCTTCTTAACTAGTTGTCTTTGTAAAACTTTTGAGAGAATGATTCTTAACAGACTGTACTACAGAATCAGACACCAACTTTTCCCCTACCTCTATGGGTACATGAAAGGTAAAAGTGTGCAGAACTGTATTTCCACCTTTCTCACTGCACACACCTCTACTAGTTTTACCACTTTTCTTGATCTAAAATCTGCATTTGATATTGTGAACAGAACCGTTATACTACATGAACTAGCCAAAATGAATATTGGTGGTAGCTTACTTACTGGAAAACAGGATACCTGTCAAATAGAGTATCCTCTGTCCTTTACCAATGCTTCAGAAGTGAGTCTAAAGAAATGTCTTTAGGTACACCGAAGGGAGTTCTTAGTGCCATGCTATTTAATATTCTGGTTAATGCTGTCCTAAATGCTTTACCTGCCTCTCCTAAACATATTGCTGATGATATCATGATCCACACAACAGGGCATAAGAAGATGAGTACCATTCTTAATGAATTTCAAGCAATTTGTAATCGACTAGGCCTCATAATATCTTCCTCTAAAACAAAGATATTAACAAGCAAACGACATCCCCACCCATCTATTTGCAGGGTGAAATCATTAGCTACGTTAAAACTTACAGATATCTTGGTGTAGATGTACCCTTTAACAAATCCACTATACCACAACTCAATAAGAAATGCAAAGCTAGGCTAAATGCTCTCAAAGCTGTTGCTGGCTACAACCCCAACTATGGTGCTAATGTGAGAATCGTGAGAATGATGTACATAACCTATGTTAGGTCCTTAATTGATTATGCTGCTCCCATGTTGATATTAGCTAGAGAAAGTTCTCTCCGACCCTTGGAGTTAATGCAAAATGAAGCTCTCAGGAATATTCTTGGCTGTCCCAGATCTACAAAAGTTCTTAACATGAGGAAGGAGCTTGGTATTTCTAGTATCAGTGATAGGATTGTTGAGGTTAACACTGTACTCGGTATTAGAATGTTGAGAAACGAACCAGACACTGTCACAATGAATCTTACCAAGTGTCTAAGGGTAAATACACTCAGATCTAAATGGATTGGGAAAATGTGCAATTGCATTAATTTTTATAACCTGCATGAACTGTATCACTGTAGGCAACAAGAGCATTTCAGCCCTCCGTGGAAGATGTGTTCATTTAATATCACATACCTGTGTGTGTGTGTATGAATTTGTATGTGTGTGTGTGTGTGTGTGAAAGAGAGAGAGACTCAGCGATCAACATTTGCACCAATAACTCACTACAGTTGTGACCGGGTGTGGAAGTGTGAATTGCTCATTACTCTAAAATTTGTTCATGATTGCAGCCATGTATAAACGTAAGTAACCATTCTTACAGTATTCATTACCTTTGTAACTTGTAAGTTCATTACCTTTGTAACTTGTGAGTTCATTACCTTGTACCTAGTTCAGCCATCAAAACTTTGTAGCCCGGTCCCTGGACCATTGTGTACCTCTGAATCTGTAAATACCTTGTAACTTGTCATGATTGTGACTAGACCTACCTGGAGTTCATTACCTTTGTAAATTGTGAGTTCATTACCTTTGTAAACTGTGAATTCATTACCTCTGTAACTTGCTCAGCTATCAAAACTTTGAGGCCCAGTCCCTGGCCCCATTATGTACCTCTGTAATCTTTTGACTACCGCCCACAGGATGGGTATTGGGTGCATAATAAATTTTAAAAACAAAACTAACCCTCCCAAGAAGCTCATTGCTAGTAATCCCTTCCTTTAAAAATCTTGTTAGAGCAAAATGCTCAAGAAGAAATTTCTCACCTAGCTGGTAGTAATAAGTTATCACAAGTTTTTACAGTGAGGATCTAAACAGAGTCTTCTGGCATGGCTGCATCTGCTCTTGTTGCCACCTTCCCAGTTAAGAACGATAATAAATTTGTTTGAGTTAGCCATAAGAATTAACAACTGGGCATCTAATACTGCAAACTAAAATTTTTTGCAATCCTAATGGTGCTAAAGCTAACCCATGACACTGAGCTTGAAATCTACATCATTACTGATTTTATGTCATCATTGAAGGCTCTTGACTCATATAATGACTCCAACAAAAGCTCATTGGAGAAGCCAGGTATAGACACTCAAAAATTAGGGGCAAAGGAATTAATGTACAATTGCTATGGATCCCATCACACATTGGATTACTCCTTCATGATAAAGTTGATATGTTAGCCAAGAAGAGTACCCAGAAGGAGAATGTAGAAAATAACTTTGGTATAACTGTGTCTAGCATTAGGAATAATATTAGGAGAGAGGTAAATAATGAAAATGATTTTTATAGGAATGCAGTTGAAAACCTGAGTAGATCTATAAACCCACTATGATAACATGAACGTAAGATAAGTATGTTTATGGAGCAACGTGCAATGTGAACAGACTGACTGATGTTGTAGTGGCCAGGCTTAGGCTTTGGGTTTCCCAAGTACTGACTGATGTTGTATGGCCAGGCTTAGGCTTGGTTACAAGTACTTCTGGCAGTTTGGGAGACACACAGATGATGACAAACTAAATGTAAATTAATGATCAGGCATATGGTCACTGTCTTGAATACTATGTGCTTAATTGTCACTTTTTGAGGAATACAGAGACAGACAGTAAAAATAACCTATATGACATGTCAAGATATCTTATTAATGAAAATAAGATACCAGATATACTAAGCAAATTTCCTAAATTTGCTTGTAACAGATAAGTGAACTATAGATATGTAGATATAAATCCATATGTATTCCTGTTAACTCTTAGAGGCCTAGTTCCTGGGCCTTTTGTGTATCCATATGCTCTCGCGCTACCGTCCACAGGATAGATATGGGGTGCACAATAAACTAGCCACTTCGGTGGCAAAATCTAAAAATCTAATCTAGTCAGGCTAATACCCTTCTCAGTGTCAGCAAGAACATTAGTCTTCAACTACAATGTTAGATCATTGAGAAAGCACTTCGAAAACCTCATTTCGCTACTTAAGTCTCTAAATACTACTATAACTTTCATTATACTTACTGAAACCTGGCTCAGACAAGATCTGACAGACATATTTACCATACCTGTAGGCCCGACCAATCAGGAGGAGGCACTGCCGTCTATTACTCTGATGAGCTAGAATGTGTGAAATCAACTAATGTACAGGACGAAAACGGTGAATATATAATAGCTCAATTCACATCAAGAACACTTAAGAAACCTATAGCAGTTGGTGCAGTCTACAGACTACCACACTCAAACACTAACACTTTTACCAGTAACCTTAGAAACATGGTAATTGAGTCTGAGTTGAATAAACACCATCTGATACTAGCAGGAGATTTAAACATCAACCTTATCCACGCAACCGACCCTCCAGTAATTGATTTCACAAATGCTTTGAACAACAGCTTATTGCTACCCACTATGCCGGGGACTACCTAGATGGGAATTTCCCTAATTCCTTCTATCTTGCACTAACTGAGCCCACGGAAGTCACTGAGATTATAAAGTCACTTAAAAATAACTCGGGGAATCTGTCTCATGTCCCACCACTACTGTACAAGCGAGCGGCCCATGTCCTTTCGCATGCTATTTCATTACTTTTTAACAAGTCACTAGAGACTAGCACCTTCCCGAAATTACTCAAGACGGCAAGGGTTACACCAATACATAAAGGTGGTGACCCTACAGACTTAAACAACTATAGGCTAATATCTAACTTACCATTGCTATCCAAAATCTTTGAGAAACTCGTGCACAAGAGACTGTATTCATTTATAACGGCTCAAAAGATACTCAACCCCTGCCAATTTGGATTCAGGAAAAATAAAAGCACTAATGATGCAATCATAAAAATGCTAGATCTGTTTTACACAGCATTGGAAAATAAGGAATATCCACTAGGAATTTTTATTGACCTAAGAAAAGCTTTTGACACAGTAGACCACGACATCCTACTCCACAAACTTGATCATTACGGTATAAGAGGCCATGCACTTGCTTATTTCAAATCTTACATTACTGATAGGTATCAGTACGTCACCATTAAAGACACAGCATCAGCAACACGGCCACTTGATACTGGAGTTCCGCAGGGAAGTGTCCTTGGTCCCCTGCTCTTCCTCATATACATCAATGACCTTCCAAACGTATCCCAACACCTGAAACCCATTCTCTTTGCTGATGACACGACTTATGTCATCTCTCACCCTAATCTTGCCACCCTCAACACCATTGTGAATGAGGAGCTGATTAAAATATCGACTTGGATGACAGCCAATAAACTTACGCTTAACACTGACAAAACCTACTATATTATGTTTGGTAGCAGAGCAGCAGATGCACAAATTAACATTAAGATTGACAACACTCTAATTACCAGAAATAATGGGGGCAAATTCCTAGGCTTATACCTTGACAACAACCTGAATTTCAGCACCCATATCCAGCATATAACCAAAAAAGTATCCAAAACGGTTGGGATCCTCTCCAAGATACGATACTACGTGCCGCAAAATGCCCTTCTCACACTATACCACTCACTTATTTATCCATACCTCACCTATGCTATTTGTGCTTGGGGATCAACTGCAGCAACACACCTAAAGCCAATAATAACCCAACAAAAAGCTGCAGTAAGAATGATCACTAAATCCCATCCCTGGCAACACACCACCCCACACTTCATAGACCTAAACTTACTCCCAGTTCAGTACATCCACACTTACTACTGTGCAATCTACATCTACAGGGCCTTAAACTCTAATATCAACCTTGACCTAAAACGCTTTCTTGATAGTTGTGACAGAACCCACAGGCATAACACCAGACACAAACATCTCTACGACATTCCCGTGTCTGACTAAACCTTTACAAAAATTCAATGTATGTCAAAGGCCCTAAAATCTGGAATACCCTACCTGAGAACTCTAGAACTGCAGACACATTCATCACCTTCAAAACTACCATTAGAAAACATCTTATCTCCCTGATACACCCCGTCAACTAACTACACGAATACCACCTGGTGGTTCATACTTACACTCACTCACTCATTTGACCATAAACAGAAATATTAACCTCAATCTTAAAATAATGAGTCCTGTGATACTCCAGTACTGAAACTATGTACTGAGCCAAAACAAAATCATTCACATTGCTAAACTCACAAACTAGTATTTAGTCACTTAGCCATAATACCAACTTACCTCATAATTTGTAATATTTTACAATTAAGAATAAAACTAAGTCTGCCCGAAATGCCTAGCCATGTTAAGCGTTCTAGTGGTACACTCTGTAATCACAATTTTACTACATGTAAACCACACAATAACCAAATTTCTGTAAACTCAGCATTGTAATCCTTATAGAGAATAAACTTTGACTTGAATTGAATTGAATTGAATTGAATTGAATAACAAAGCCAACAAGAATCTCTGACACTAGTGCCTCGTTACTCGACCATATCTGGACCAACATAATATCCCCACTACAAGCAGGTATAATCACAGACAACACCACAGACCACTACAAGCAGGTATAATCACAGACAACACCACAGACCACTACAAGCAGGTATAATCACAGACAACACCAGAGACCACTACAAGCAGGTATAATCACAGAAAACACCACAGACCACTACAAGCAGGTATAATCACAGACAACACCACAGACCACTACAAGCAGGTATAATCATAGACAACACCACAGACCACTACAAGCAGGTATAATCACATAAACACCACATACCAATATCCTGCCTTTCTCATAACCAACTTATCTAAACTGTCTCAAGAAACAAGGAAGACATCATTTCGCCTGCATGATGAGACATCGATAAACAACCTAAAACTAACTCTAGGTGCCATTGATTGGCAGAGAGAGCTAGATGACAGTAATAATATCGATAAAGATATCAAAATTTTTTTACATAAATCCCTAAACCTCTACAACGAGCATTGCCCAATCAAAACGAAACAGATCACAGGAAAGAGGCTAAACAGCCCATGGCTAACTAGAAGTATCCTCAAACCTATTAATAAAAAACACGAAATTGTAAAGCAGTTCAGATTAGGCTTAATTACTAAAGAATTTACTAAAAGATACACATCAATACTAACAAAACTAATACGTAAATCAAAGCAAATGTATTATGAAAATAGATTTAGTGAAATGAAAGGTGACATGAAAAGTACCTGACAAACCCTCTCCAAAATTTTGGGCTCAAGGAAACCGACTGGAAATAGAGAGATACATGTAACTAAACCAGATGAACCTCATATGCAACCAATAGACACGGCCAACAAATTTAATGACTTCTTCTCTACTGTAGGATCAAAGCTAGCGAGTCAAATTCCAAGCTCAAATACCCATCTGAGCGAGGTGGGTAGGGGAGGGTGTAATAAAGGTTAAATGTAAGGGTGTTGTGAAGTTAAGGAAAAGTGAGCAGTGAAGAGGGTTTTGAAGAGGTTAACTGTAAGGGTTTTGTGAAGTTAAGGGAAAAGTGAGCAGTGAAGAGGGTTTTGAAGAGGTTAACTGTAAGGGTTTTGTGAAGTTAAGGGAAAAGTGAGCAGTGAAGAGGGTTTTGAAGAGGAAATTTTACTAGTAATTCAGTGTAATTAAAGCAGATACTAAGTGTACTAGGGACTGGAAAAGAGAAATAAATATTATTGTATATGAGTAAAAGAGCGAAGAGTGAAAATGGCAGGCATTAGAGGGGTACAGGCTGCCATATTTATATTTATATTTCTTCTTCAATTCCATGAAGAAAGAAATCAGTCATGGGGTTGGAAAAGGTGAATGGAGTAACAGCGCCCTGGACAGTAAAAGCCCAACAGTTGCCATCCTACCAGAAAAGTAAACCTCACTATCGCCGCAAGGTATGGCAACACCGCATACCCAAACAAAAACAATGGCACACAGCTCTTATTGTAGCGCTCTTAAGTGGTGATATCCAAATTAATCCAGGACCTCAAACTATTGTGCAGAGGCAAAACAGACAGATAAATGACGGCAATAATGACGGTCTAGTAGCTAGGGATGATAACCTTAACTCCATATGTAATGCATACATAGGTCAATGTGAGACAATACAGCCATTATTATCTCAAACACTACCAAACAGATGCATACACTGTACTAAAGTATGCATGAAAAACAGAAAAGGCACCTTATGTAAAATGTGTAAGGGGTAGGTGCATGATGGATGTATGTACAATTATAGCAACGGTGCCAGAATTCATTTTGTGTGTAATAAATGCACTTTGGCACAGTTACCCTTTAGCAGTGATGACATTGATTTACCTAATTTTAATACAAATGACCCATTGCCATATATTGATGATTATGATTGTTTTATGAAAACAGGCCTTCACTTTATTCATGTCAATGCAAGATCACTTCTTCCTAAATTGGCAGAGATTAGGATTCTAGCTAACAAAATTAGGGCGGCAGTTATAACCATCTCTGAATCTTGGTTGGATGATACGGTGACTGACGACGAGGTCAAAATAGAAGGTTACAATATAAAACGCTTAGATAGGAACAGAAAGGGTGGTGGAGTATGTGCCTACATTAGAAATGACTTAGCTTACAACCCAAGACCTGATTTAAATAACAATAAACTGGAGATTCTATGGTTTGAAGTGCTGCTTCCCAAGACCAAACCCATCTTAGTAGGAACTAGTTACCGCCCTCCTACCAGGACCAGTTCTTAGAAGACTTTTCCAGAGTCTTGTCCGGAGTTGAAAGCAATTGCGAAACAATAATACTGGGCGACTTCAATATCTGTTTTCAGCAACAAAATAACGGGCTATGCAAAAGGTATAAGCAAATTCTAGGATTAAATAGCTACACCCAACTAATAATAAACCAACCCGGATCACACAGTTCTCAGCCACCCTAATTGACCACATACTTTGCAACCGCGCTGAGAACATTAGTCAGTCAGGCGTCATTACCACAACAGGTCTTAGTGATCATTTCATCATTTACTGCACCAGGAAAATCACTAGGGATAGGATAGGCCTACACAGG
>NC_069458.1:5019528-5075788 GCF_026875155.1 Cherax quadricarinatus | reverse complement strand
AATAATTCCATATTTTTTTTCGTTAATACCCACAACAATCCACATTTTCTTTACAAATACAACACAAGTCAAGACATTGGGCAGGGGGGGGTAACTATTTCATCACAAAAAGTCTGGCGAATCTATCTGACTCGACTCAGATAGCATCTCAGTCACATCCCCAGGGGGGGGGGGGGGGGGGGGGGGGGGGGGGGGGGGGGGGGGTGTGGGAAAGTAACCTTCTCTATCTCTCCTTCTTCCCACCTTCCCAAAACCCTCACACTCCACCACATCTCACAACAAAAACATCTCACAATTTTCACTCCGATAACCCACACTTTCATCAGAAAAAGTCACCAAACACTTGCAACTATAATCACTTTTCGATAAATTCACTAGGACTCAATTTACATATTACGAAGTAATACACACACACAACACACACACCACACACACACACACACACACACACACACACCTCACTTTAACTTTGAACACTTCAAAACACTCTCCATAAATCATTGAATACTCCACAAAATACCTTTGAACATTCCAAACAACATCTTAAACACTTCCAAAATACACCCATTGAATAATACTAATACAACACTGATTCAGTCAAAACCACCACCAAAATCATCATAAACTAAGATCAACATCACAGACAACACCCATTTTCACACAAATCCCGCAAATCACTTTACGCAAGACAATGTACCAATTCTTGAGTACACTCGCCTCCAACTAAGATATAACATGAGTCGCAAAAAAAAAAAGGAACACAAAACCAAACACAATTAGAGTACTCCAAATACACCCTGAATACTACTAATACACCACTGAATTCAGTCAAAACACCACCAAAATCACCATAACTATGATCAACATCAACAGACAACACCCATTTTTCACACAAATCCCCCTCAAATCACTATAACCAAGACGATACCCACTAACCTCCAACTAGATATAACATGAGCGCAAAAAAAAAAAAAAAAAAAAAAAAAACACGAACACAAACAAGTACACACACACGAACACTGTACAATAGGAAGTCACCTCTAGTTTCGATTGCTCAGTTCGAACAACAACGCCCACAACCCACATCACCCACATCCACAACACCCATCAAACCCCATCACCCAGCACCCCACAACACCCACAATTTCAACAACCCACAACTTAACTACACATTCCTCCCTACATTACTAAAATTCAAATAAACTCCTCTCCCATACCCATCCTCCTTGTATCCACATAAATTGATATTATACTCACAACAACTAATCATCTCACTACCCAACTACTGCGTCATGTTTCTACGCCCTCCAGTTCTTACCCGATATATCATAACTTTCACTTCCATAATTTCTTTTAAATATCACACATTACCTTGGTGTTGAATGTGATCCAACCCACCTTAGTTCATTAAATTTCTAATACAACCCTCCCAAAACCCCATACCCCTCTCCACTCACCGCATTTTCTTCACATCCACTCACCCATCTCCCTAGTCAGCTCTCTTCAAAAAACAGCACACTAATCCACATATCACACCCACAAATGCATCTCATCACCCATCTCAAATCCACTAAGTCACTGTGACCAAGATATTCACAAAATTCTATGGCCGACCTAACACACACGCACACACACACACACACACACACGCACAACACACACACCAGCAAGCCCTGGACTTAGTAATTCATCCTTGAGTATGCAGATATCGAGGACATCACATATGAAAACCCCTGGGGCAGTGACCATGTGGTTTTAAGCTTCGATACACAGTAGAGCACAAGTGGAGGGAGATAGCAGGAAGCCAGGGACGAATGAACCAAACTACAAGAAAGGGGACTAACATAGGAATGAGGAACTACCTGAACGGGGTTCAGTGGGACAGGGAACGGCAGGGAAGCCAGCTAATGAGATGATGGAACATGTTAGCAACAACAAACAAGGAGGCTGAGGAGAGGTTGTACCCAAGGGTAACAGGAAAATGAAAAAGCCAGAAGCCCATGTTTACCCAAAGGTGCAGGGAGGCAAAACCAAGTGTGCAAGGGAATGGAAGAAATCTAGAAGGCAAAGGACCAGGAGAATAAGGAGAACAGTCGTAAGCCAGAAACGAAATATGCACAATAAGAAGGGAGGCCTAAACAAATACAATATGATAACTGACATAGCAGCGAAAGCCAATCTGACCCAAACTGTTGTACAGCCTTCATCAGGAGGAAAACAACAGTCTAAGGACCAGGTAATCAGCTAGGAAGGAAGGAAGGAGAGACAACAAGAAATGACCGTGAAGTATGTGAAGAACTCAACAAGAGATTCAAAGAAGTGTTCACAGAGGAGATCAGGAAGGGACTCAGAAAGACGGAGAGTGGGGCACACCACCAAGTGCTGGTCACAGTGCACACAACAGAGGAATAAGTGAAGAGACTTCCTGATGACTAGATACCTCAAAGGCCAATGGCCAGATAACATCTCCCCATGGGTATTGGAGAGAGGGAGCAGAGGCGCTATGTGTACCCCTAACAACAATATTCAATACATCTGTCGAAACAGGGAGTATGTCTGAAGGCAGGAAGACAGCAAAATGTATAGCCACACACAATCACGAGACGCGTCAAGAGAGAGAGGGCTTATGCTCACGGTGATACTGAGAGCATCATACACACGTCACAGTACCCTTGTCGTCCTACATACGCGAGTCACATGCGTAGAACTACCACCCGCTCACATAACCCAAAATCCATTGCCAGCAAAGAGCATTACTCAGGAGAAGAGTGGTGGAACACCTAGAAAGGAACGATCTCATCAACAGCGGCTACCATGGCTTCAGGGACGGAAATCCGTGTCCATAACAACAAACCTACTGGAGTTCATGACATGGTGACAGCAGTAAGGACAAGAGAGAGAGGTGGTGGAATTGCATTTTCTGGACTGTCAAGAAGGCGTTTGACACAGTTCCACCAAAGATTGGTGCAAAAACTGGAGGACCAAGCAGATAACAGGAGGCAACTACAATGGATTCCAGGAAGACCTGTCAGGAAGACAGCAGCGAGTCCAAATGGTAGCGTTGCGAGGTGTCAGAGTGGGCACCTGTGACCAGCGGGTCCCGCAGAGTCAGTCCTAGGACAGTGCTGTTTCTGTATTTGTGAACGACATGACGGGAAGGAAATAGACTCATGAGGTTGGTCCTGTTTGCAGATGACGTGAAGTTGATGAGAAAAATCACTCGATCGAAGACCAGGCAGAACTACAAAGGGATCTGGCAGGCTGCAGACCTGGTCCAGCAAATGGGCTCCTGGAGTTCAATCCCACCAATGCAAAGTTCATGAGATTGGGGACGGGCATAAGAAGCCGCACACGGAGTACAGTCTAGGGGTCAGAGACTACAAAACCTCACTCAAGAAAAAGATCTTGGGGGTGAGTATAACACCAAGGCACATCTCCTGAAGCGCACTCAAACCAATAACTGCTCAGCATATGGCGCCTAGCAAACCTCATAACAGTATTCGAGCATCTTAATAAGGAATCATTCAGGTCCTGTACACCTGTACGTTTAGGCCATTTGGAGTATGCTGCTCCAGTTTGGAACCCACACCTAGCCAAGCCGTGAAGAAATAGAGAAAGTGCAAAGGTTTGCAAACAAGACTAGTCCCAGAGCAAGAGGTATGTCCTACGAGGAGAGGTTAAGGGGAAATCACCCTGACGAAACTTGGAGGACAGTAGAGATAGGGGGGACATGATAACGGACATACAAAATACTGAGAGGAATGAAAAGGTGTACAAAGACAGGATGTTCCAGAGATTGGACACGTAACAAGGGACACAGTTGGAAGCTGAAGACACAGATGAACACAGGATGTTAGGAAGTATTCTTCCAGCCACAGAGTAGTCAGTAAGTGGGAATAGTTTGGGAAGCGACTGTTAGTGGAGGCAGGATCCTTAACATAGCTTTCACAGAGTATGATAAAGCTCACGGCTCAGGGAGAGTGACCTAGTGCGATCAGTTGAAGGAGGCGACAGGAGCTCGGACTCGACCCCCGCAACCTCAAACTAGGTGAGTACAACAGGTGAGTACACACAAACACACACACACACACACACACACACACACACATCACACACACAACACAACACACACACACATACACACACACACACAACACACACACACCATGCGGCTAAGCCACACACACACACAACACATGCACAAAAGGCACACACACACACCAGGAGCACCAACACACCCCCCACGCCCCACTTCTACTTTGAACACTTCAAAAACACTCTCATACATCATCATTTGAAGACACACCTTTTCTCAATATTTCTTAATAAAAATTCTCCTCGATCCTCAACCATTATCATTTCACAACCATGATTTCCAAAAGCCCCAGAATTACTTCGAAACACTCTCATAATCATTTGAAAACTCCCAAAAAACACCTTTGAACATTCCAAACAACCACCGAAACACACAGATCACCACCAACTGAAATACATAACATGTACAACACACACAAAAAAAAAAAGAAACCTAGACATCCATCAACTATAATCAAGAGACCACTCTCACCTCAAAACCACTAAGAACGCACAAAACACTCATTTTTATAAACATTCCACACAAAAAAATCACAATTCACCAATTCCATATCAATACTAATACACTCCGCTCACTACTACGACACATACCACAGCACAGATTGGGATACCCCCATGACATCACACTCCATCCTGTGTTACTGGCAATCAGCGAGGGGGGGGGGGGGGGGGGGGGTACGTCACAACCCCACTTTTATTCATTTTAACTTAAACGAGAGGAAAGTTACTTGCTTCAAACTGTAATCTCTCCAAAAATAAACTAAATCACCACAATCAAGACGTTTTACCAAAATCACTATAACCCCACCACTAAGAATCAACACATTTTTGTACACATTCTCGTGAAAACATCTTCATAACGAAGATCCTAAAAAAAATCTATACTTTTACTAAGATCACGTAACATTTATTCTGTCTCTCTAACTCACGCCTCCAATTTACATCTCATTCACACTTACACATTTCATAACCGAAATTACATCTATCCACTAAACTCCTCCCTCATTTCTCCAGTCTTTACAACATAGCACACAAAAAAAACTAACTCATACTCTTATGACATGAGACATTACCATAACTAACACACTGACTAGCTTTGAACCAACTCTTAACAACAACCAAAAACACCACTGAACATCTTCAAAAAATACTCTGCAACGTCATTTGAACACCGTTCAAAAACACCCGTCTGAATACTCCCAAAACACTACTGATTACTCCCAAATTACCACTGGAATACTAAGCCTAAGATACCGTCAAAATCACCAGAAACAAAGTTTAGCATCACCATCTAACACTCATTTTAGAAATCCCCTCGAAATCACTATAACCAAGAACTCCCTCCCCAGGGGCGCATGAAAAAAAAACATGAACGCATATGCACAAACACTTAGTACAATGATCACCATCAACTGAAAAACATATCTTTACACACATAAATCTAAGACAACACCAACAACAAAACACCCAAATTCCACCATTACCAAAAACCATTAATATCACAAGAAAACATCTCATTTTTTATACACATACACACAAAAAATCATATTTGACTATATCTAAGCCGCACTCACCTCCTACCACCAACACACATGTCACACGCCCACAGACCGGCGGCGAGTCACATCCAGTGACGTCCACACTGCCATCTGTGATACTTTGGTAGGTTAGTAACATCACACCCAACCACCGTTGTTTCAACTTTGTACCCACAATATCGTAAGAAACACTTAACCAAGACGAATACCAGATTTTTATGAACCCCACCACTAAGATCACAGAAAACACTCATTTTCTAAACATTCGACACAAAACTTACGATCAGCATTTCCATTATAATGTTACACGCATCATCTATCAACACTATCACCAAGATCACCAAAAAGTCCTAAGATCATGCATCTCAAAACTACTATATCCTGAAAACACTTATTTTTTAAACTCGCACAAAATAAACACAACAAAAATACCACGACACTTCCCACCAACATCTATAACATGAACACTATAACATACACCATCACAAAAAAGAAAAAAAAAAATACTACACCAGACACCCACAACTTTATACATTTCATTCACCCAAATTTAAGACATGAGACATACACAATAAAATCTAAGACATTCCACCTCCAACTAAGACATATGCAACGTAACTGAAGACTACACCAAAACCTATACTTGACATATTGACAATAATTATAAACATACGCACAAAAATTTACCATTGTCATGAGACATTAACCAGAACTAAGTCACACAAACCACCAACTAATACACAATCACTTTATCTAAGTTTCATGTTAACTATTCATCAACAAAAAATATAAATACAATTTACCCACCAAATTTATGTTATAATCGTCAAAACATAAACTGTTTTACACATTTTTTTCAAACCGAATATTCATACCACATTTATCATTTCTCACCTTATGTTACATATCACATTTCTCATCCACATCATACCTGAAACATCCTTCCTTATTCATCCGCATATCTCCTCGAAGATTATTTTATCCCGACGACCCAGTCATGACACTAGGAGCCAGAGTGTAGTAGGTGGTGGTTGGAGTGTGATGGTTGCTCTGGCTCCTACGTCTGATGGGTCGTCGTGCTTAAAATATCTATAGGAGATATGCGGATGAATAAGGAAGGATGTTTCAGGGATGATGTGGATGAGAAATGTGATATGTAACATAGTTGAGAAATGATAAATGTGGTATGAATATTCAGTTTTGAGAAAAAATGTGTAAAACAGTTTTATGTTTTTGACGATTTAATATAAATTTGGTGGGTAAATGTATTAATATTTTTTGTTGATGAATAGTTAACAAAATTAGTAAAGTGATTGTGTATTAGTTTGGAGGTGTGTGACTTAGTTCGGGAATGTCTCATGACATAGTAAATTTTTTTTTGTGCTTATGTCTTATAATTATTGTCAATATGTCAAGTATAGGTTTTGGTGTATGTCTTAGTTATGTTGCGTATGTTCTTAGTTGGAGGTGAAGTGTCTTAGATTTATTGTTATGTCTCATGCTTAAATTTGTGAATGAAATGATAAATTGTGGTGTCTGGTGTATTTATTATTATTTTTTTTTTTTGGGTGATGGGTGAATATGTTATAGTGCTCATGTATAGATGTTGGTGGAAGGTCCGTGGTATTTTTGTGTATTCGTTATTTTTGTGCGAATGTTTAAAAATAAGTGTTTTTCAGTGATCATAGTAGTTTTGAGATGCATGATCTTAGATTTTTGTGATCTGGGTTGAGTGTTGGATAGATGATGGTGAACAGTATATGAAATTGGTGATCGTAATTTTGTGTGAAATGTTTATAAAATGGAGTGTTTTCTGTGATCTTAGTGGTGGGGTATAAAATCGTGGTAATCGTCTTGGTTATAGGTTCTTAGATATTGTGGGTACAACAGGTTGAAGACAAGGTGTGGTTGGGTGTGATGTTTACGACCCACCCAATAAACACCAGAGGGAGTGTGACGTCACTGGAGGTGACTCGCCGGTCCTGGGGGTGTGACATCGGTTGTTGGTGTAGTGAGTGATGCGCTTAGATAATCAAAAATGATTTTTTTGTGTGAATGTGTAATAAAAAATGGAGTGTTTTCTGTGATCTTAGTTGTGGGATCATAAATCTGGTAATCGCTTGGTTAGAGTTTCTTAGATATTGTGGGTAACACAGGTTGAAACAAGTGGGTTGGGTGTGATGTTACTAACCACCAAGTAAACACAGATGGGAGTGTGACGTCACTGGAGGTGACCTCGCCGATCCTGTGGGGTGTGACAATCGTAGTGATTGGTGGGTATGAGTGAGTGCACTTAAAATAGTCAAATATGACATTTTTGTTGTTGAGTGTGATTAAAAAATGAGTGTTTATCTGTGATATTAGTGGTTTTTGCGTAAGGAATAGGGGTTTTTGTTGTTGGTGTTGTCTTAGATTTTATGTGTGTACAAGATATGTTTTCATTGATGGTGATCATGTACTAAGTGGTATTGTGGTTCATGTTTTTTTTTATGGCCCAGTGGAGGAGTTCTTGTTATAGTGATTTTAGGGATTTCTGTAAAATGGATTTAGCTGTGATGCTAAAACTTATTTCTGGTGATTTTGACGGTGTCTTTGGTATATTCAGTGGTGTTTTTGTAGTAACCTAGTGTTTTGGAGTATTCATAGGGCTTTTTGAAGGTGTTCAAATGACGTGCAGAGTATTTTTGAAAGATGTTCAGTGGTGTTTTTGGTGTTTTTAAAGAGTTGGTTCAAAGCGTATCCGGGTGTGTAGTTATGTAATTGTCTCATGTCATAAGTGTATGAGTTTAGTTTTTTGTGTGTGCTAATGTGGTAAAGCTGAGAATGAGGGAGGAGTTTAGTGATGTGATGTAATTTAGGTTAATGAAATTGGTAAGTGTGATGAGAATGTAAATTGGTGGGTGAGTTAGAGAAGACATAATTGGTTAGGTGATCATAAGTAATAATTATAGAAAGTTTTAGTGACTCGTTATGAAGATGTTAAGATAATGTGTACAAAAATTGTGATCTTAAGTGGTGAGGTATAGGAATTTGGTAAACGTCTTGATGTGGTGATCTTAGTTATTGAGATATACTAGGTTTTGATACAAGTAACTTCCTCTCGTTAAGTTAAATGAAGTAAAGTGGGTTTGACGTCGCTGATTGCCAATAAACACAGGATGGAGTGTAATGTCATGGGAGGTATCCCTACTGTGCTGTAGTGTTTTGTTGTATGAGGGGAGTGTATAGAATTTATGGAGTTGGTGATTGTGATTTTTTGTGTGAATTTTTATAAACATGAGTATTTTTGCGATCTTAGTGGTTTTGAGGTGATGGTCATTGATGATAGTTGAGTATGTCTTAGTTTTTTTTTTTTGTGTGTGTGTACATGTTATGTTTTCAGTTTGTGGTGATCCTGTTGTGTTTCGGTGTTGTTTTGGAAATGGTCAAAGGTGTTTTTTGTGAGTATTCAAATGATTTATGAGTATTGTTTTTTTAGCGAGCACATCTTATAAATAGTCTGAGGTGAGTGGGATCGTCTGGTTATAGTGTTGAGAGGAATTTCTATAAAATGGGGTGTTAGTTGGTGTGTTGATCTTAGATTCTGGTGAGGTTTTTAGTGTTGTTTGGGCCAGTATTCGGTGCCTGTTTTTTGGTAGTATTCAGTGGGGTTTTGGATAATCCCAAAGTAATTGATGTGTTTGGTGTGTACAAAGTAAAGTGTGGTGTGGTGTTTGTGTGTGTGTTTGGGTGTGTTTGTGTAGTTTTGGTAAAATTCCTCATATCATAAGTGTATGGTTATGTTTTTTGTGATAAGTTTGTAAAGTCTGGAGACTGTGGAGTAGTATGGTGGATGATTTGTAATTTAATGAAATATGTAAGTGTAGATAAATTAGGATGATAAATCTTATTTGGTGGGAGTATTCAAAAACGATATTTTGGAAGTGTTTTTCAGTGTTGTTTTGGAAATGTTCAAAGGTGTTTTTTTTGGGAGTATTCAAATGATTTATGAGAGTGTTCGAAGTAATCTGGGGGCTGATGTCTGTTGTGAAAATGATAAAGGTTGTGATGAGAGAATATATTTCTTAAAGATACTGATAAAAGGTGTTCTCAAATGAAGAGAAAATTTTTTTTGTATGAGAGTGTTTTTGAAGGTGTTCAAAGTAAAGTGGGCGTGTGTGTGTGTGTGTGTGTGGGTGGTTGTGTGAGTGTTGTGTGTGTGTGTTGTGTGTGTGTGTGTGTGTGTGTGCGTGTGTGTGTGTGTTTGTGTGTGTGTGTGTGTGTGTGTGTGTGTGGTGTGTGTGTGTGTGTGTGTGTGAGTTTGTGTGTGTGAGTGGTGTGTGTGTGGTGTGTGTGTGTGGTGTGTGTGTGTGTGTGTGTGTGCGTGTGTGTTAGGTGGCAATAGAATATTTGTGAATATCTTGGTAACATGATTTTAGTGGATTTTGAAGATGGGTGATGAGATGCATTTGTGGGTGTGAAATGTATTTTGTGTGTGTTTCTGAAGAGGTGACTTGGGAGGATGGGGTGATGGATGAGAAATCACCGTGAGATGGAGAGGGGTATGGGGAGGGTTGTATTAGAAATTTAATGAAATCAGGGGGGTTGGGATTTTACTGAAAACAAAGGTAAATGTGTAATATTTTAAAAGAAACTAATGGAAGTGAAAAGGTTATGATATATCGGAAAAGAGAAGGAGGCGTAGAAACATGACGCAGTAGTTGGGTAGTTGAGATGATTAGTTGTTTGTGAGCATAATATCAATTTATGTGGAATAAAAGGAGATGGGTATGAGAGGATTTATAGATTTTAGGAATGTAAAGGGAGGAATGTGTATTACATTTAAGATTCAGTAAAAAGAATGGGAAAAATTTGTATCGAAAGAGGAAAAATTGTGAATAATTGGTAAGTGATGAGGGTTTGTGGGTATTGTTGTCGAACTGAGATACCAAAAAAAATGTTATAATGGTTGTTTGTTGTGGGTGATGTGGGATGTTGTGTTTGAACTAGTGATGCCGAAAAGTGGTATAAGCTTGTGGTTGTTTGTTGTGGGTGGTTGTGGGTGGTGGGTGATATGGGTTGTGGGTGTTGTGGGATGTGGGTGGAAGTGGTTTGAGCGTGTTTCCGAACTAGAGATATCGAAAAGAGGAGATTCTATTGGTAAGTTTTCGTGTGTGTTTTGTTTGTTGTTCATGTTTTTTTTTTTTCCACAAACCCCATCATAAATATCATGAGTAGTTATTTACCCCTAAGACCCTTGTAAGATATCATTGAGACAGTGGGACCTGGTTATCGTTTCTCAACATCTAATACGAGTACAGTGTTTAACGCACAACAATCCTATCACTGATACTTAGAAAATACCAAGCTCCCTTCCTCATGTTAAGAACTTTTGTAGAATCTGGGACAGCCAAGCATCATTCCTGAAGCTTCATTATGCATAACTCCAGAGGTTCGGAGAGAACTTCTCTATGCTAAATATCAACATGGGAGCAGCATAATTCATTAAAGGACCTAACATAGGTTATGTACATCATTCCTGGTCTACGATTACCACATTAGCACCATAGTTTTTGGTGTTGTAGCCAGCAACCAGCTTTGAAGCATTTAGCCTAGCTTGCATTTCTATTGGTGTGGTATAGTGGATTTGTTAAAGGGTACATCTACACCAAGATATCTGTGAAGTATATAACGTTCACTAATGATTTCCACCCTGCAAATAGATGGGTGGGGGATGTCGTTTGCTTTTAAATCTTTGTTTTAGAGGAAGATATTATGAGGCCTAGTCGATTACCAAATTGCATGAAATTCATTAAGAATGGTACTCCATCATCTTTGCCTGTTGTGTGGATCATGATATCATACAGCAATAATGTTTAGGAAGAGGCAGGTAAAAGCATTAGACAGCATTTAAACCAGAATATTAAATAGCATGGCACTAAGAACTCCCTTCGGTGTACCTAAAGACCGATTTTCCTTTAGACACACTTCTGAAGCATTGGTAAAGGACAGAGGATACTCTATTTGACAGGTATCCTCCTGTTTTTCCAGTAAGTTAAGCTCCACCAATATTTCATTTTGGCTAGTTCAGTAGTATAAACGTTTTCTGTTCAACAATATCAAATGCAGGCGGGGATTTAAGATACAAGAATAATTGGTAAAACCTAGTAAAAGAGTGTGTGCAGTGAAGAAAGGTGGAAATACATTTCCTGCACCGTTTTACCTTTCATGTACCCATAGAGGTAGGGGAAAAGTTGGTGTCTGATTCTGTAGTACAGTTCCTGTTAAGAATCATTCTCTCAAAAGTTTTACAAAACAACTAGTTTAAGAAGATCGGTCCTAAAGTATCAGGTAATAAATATTCAAGAGGTTGCTAGTAGAATTGCAGTAAAATCAACCATTCCTAATCATTATGAAGCTGTGTGTAAGTCTGTGGGTCAGTCCAAACAAACGGGCATCCCACATGGATAAATTGTCATGTGTTTTGTGGAATATTGTGTCACGCCGTCCCCTGTGCAGATATTCCAAGAACTATGCTACAAGCAGTATATAAACAGAGAATGTTTTTGGGTAGCCCAAATGAGGAAAATCTTGGACTTAAATCACAAGGGTATTAAAAGTAGGACAACATCAAAGCTGCTTTTCATAAAAACTGGAGAAGCTTTCTACAACTGATGGGAACATAAAAAAGTCCTGGGCCTGAAATGGGACTGCCCTTGATACCTGGCCATGTAGTCACAAACTGTAATGCTGGAGGTGATGTCCTGGTAGTCCATAATGTGGGGCTTCTGATAGTGCTGTCCTGGGAAGACAGTAATGGTGAAGCTGAGTGCTGTCCTGGGAGACAGTAATGGTGAATGCTGGAGGAGCTGTCCCCTGGGAGACAGAAAATGGTGAAGTTGGAGATATGTCCTGGAGACAGTAATGGAGTGAAGCCTTGGAGATTTTGTCCAGGTGTCGGAATTATACGCAGGAAGGAATACATATAAATGACCCTCAAGGGGACAGGAGCCATAGTAAGGAAAAAAGTGTGTCTCAAAGATAAGATAAAACCAATATTGCAAACTAGAAATACCGCAGGAAATAGCAAAACACGAGACCCAATAGCAATAGTGAAGATAAATCACAAAAAACAACTGGTGGGACTCCCAATTGTTGGTGCTAGGGAGGATAGAAGTAAGACAGGGAAACATGCACCAACCGGGAATACAGTCACAGCAACCCCAAGGCAAGGCGGAAACCCAACCTGTGGCACATAATATGCCTTGTATCTGCTGGCATGGGAAATCTTGGAAAAACGCAGATGGGACGTGCAGCTATGACCACCCTAAAAATGCCATGCACATATACAACAGAAAATGCAAACTCCCTTCCTGAAAGCTTTTTCACCCCTGAACTGTGTACCTCTTCAAGTACAGGAAAGACAGTCTTAACTTAAATTGCCAGGCAACCATCTAAAGGGGACAAAAAGTGATACAAAACATCCAGGCCATGGGAAAACCTGGGTAGCCACGCCCCTCTAGAGGGAGAGTTTTTTAGTGCCAGGAATAAAAAAACTGGCAGGTAAATTGGCAGAAATTCGTACACCAAATCCAGTCACGTCCTGGAGTGGAACCACAGTCATGCCTCCACGACCAAACCAACTAGATACAGATAACTAAATGCCGGAAAAAAAATCCCCCCCCAGTACCAACAATACCACCAGTCCGATAACATTCTCTTTGCAAATATACAGGGTCTAAAGCCAGCAACAAACAACAAAATACCTTTCAATCCGTGTACTGCTTCAGAGGCAAAAGGCAATGTTCCGGCTTTTCACTGAGACCCACCACATAAAGGATCACTTGGACAACGAAATATGGATCCCAGGTTACAACCTATGCAGATTGTGACAGAGTGAACAGGCAAAGGGGGGGGGGGGTTGGCCTGTACATTGCAGAGTCACTTGTTTGACACAGAACTGCTTAATGCCTCAAATAGTTAGTGGAATTTTAGCAAGTAAAGGTCGAGAACCAAAACCTAGTCATTGTGGTAGTCCTACAAGCCTCCTATGCAACATCCCAGCAATTCCAGGAACAGCTGTTAAAATTGACCACTGTCTGGAAAATCTTCCAGCTCCTGCACCCTACATCTTGCTCCTGGGGGATTTCATCAACTTAAGGCACCTAAATGGAGGAATAAATCAAATAATATTTTGCAGTAATAACACCAGAGGCAGCTCTGTGAAAACTCACACTGAAATGAACCCACTCGAGCTTTTAAATCTCTGCACAAAATTCAATTTAAAAACCAGCAAAATAATAGGCCTACTAGACTGGAGAATACACTAGACCTCATCTTTCACTAACAATGAATGATCAGATAAGAAAATGTCACCATATCAAAAACAATATACTCAGATCACAACATAATGAGGTTCAGTGACATGTATGCGTGGAGCCCCAATGAGTTAGAATCACATGTGGACACCAATAGCGGGGGCTGGAACCTGACAAAATAGACCTAGTCACGAGGAAGCATTCCCAAATCAACTTCAATAACAAAAACATAAAGTGGAACCAAGTAAACCAAGTCCTAACTGATAATAACTGGGAACGATATACGTAACAACACAGACCCCAACTAATGCCTAGAGAACAGATTAAATCGGTGCACTCCGATGTATGCACAAGCTTATTTCCTCTAAGAAAAAGGAGGAGTATAGAAAAATTAAAATGACAGGCGCTCCCTTTACAGGCGACGGAATAAGAATAACAGAGCGGCTAAAGGGTCAAATATATCTGAAATGCGTAGGAGACACTGGTCAGAGAAATAGCAAGCATACGAACTTAAGCTAAAATAATCCCTTTAGGAGTCAGAATCGCGGGAAGAACTAAAAGTCCATAAAATTAAATCGAAAGAAACCCAAAGTATTTCTTCTCCTATGCCCAATCAAATCGAGGACAACGTCCCAGTATTGGGCCCCTACTTAAACAAGATGGGTCCTACACAGATGACAGCAAGGAAATGAGTGGAGCTACTCAAGTCCCAATATGACTCAGTTTTTAGCAAGCCGCTAACCAACTGAGAGTCAAGATCAAAATAATTTTTTTATGAGAGAGCCACAAAATTTGGATTAACACAAGCCTAATCCGAAATGTTAATCCAGACGCCAAAATACTTCGAACAGTGCGATAAATGAAATGCCCATGCACACTGCCCCAGAGCCAGAACCATGAACTCTGTTTCATCAAGAACTTGCAAGAAGCCCCCTATCACGACCTTTTCCATCCTATGGAGAGGGAGCATGGACACGGTGGCGTCCCCTCAAGTTACTACAAACAACAGACATAGCCCCACTCCACAAAGGGGGCAGTAAAGCAACAGCAAAGACTACAGACTAATAGCACTAACATCCCATATCATAAAAATCTTAGAAAGGGTCCAGGGCCACATGGGTTTAAGAACAGGTCGCTCCTGTCTGTCTCAACTATTGGATCACTACGGAACAAGGTCCTAAATGCACTAGAATGACAAAAAAAATATGCAGATGTAATATATACAGACTTTGCAAAAGCCATCGACAATGTGTGACCAACGGGCGTAATCGCGCTCAAATGCGTGCTAAAGGAATAACAGGAAAAGTCGGTCGATGGATTCTATAATTTCCACACTAACAAGAACTACAGAGAGTATTGTACAACAGAGTAAATCATCCGAGATCAGCTACGGTGAAAACATCTGTTTCCACAAGGCACAGTACTACTCTCATCCTGTTCCTCATCTCATATCCGACATAGACAGGATGTCAGCCACAGCACCGTGTTCTCCTTATGCAGATGACACCCCCGAATACTGCATTACAGTGTACTCCATTGCAGACACTGGCAAGGGCTCCAGGCGGACATCAAACCAAATCCTTTCATTGGGCTGCACAAAAACATCATGATGGTTCAACGATAGAAATTTCAATTACTCAGATATGGTAAACATGAGGAAATTAAATCTTCGTCAGAGTACAAAACAAATCTGGCCAACAAAATAGAGCGAAACACCAACGTCAAAGACCTAGGAGTGATTAAGTCGGAGGATCTCACCTTCAGTGGACCATAACATTGTAACAATCGCATCTTCAAGAAAAATGACAGGATGATAATGAGAACCTCAAAACTAGGGAGTCCAAGCCCATGAATGACACTCTCAGGTGACTTGTTCTACATAGGCTGGAATATTGATGCACACAAACAGCACCCTTCAAGGCAGGTGAAATTGCCGTACCTAGATAATAGTACATAGAACTTTCAGGCTCACGGCACGCATAACGGAGATTAAAACACCACATTACTGGGAGCGCTTGAGAGTTTCCTAAACCTGTATTCCCTGGAACGCAGGAGGAGAGATAACATGATTATATACACTGGAAAATCCTAGAGGGACTAGTACCCGTAACTTGTGCACACGAAATCCATTCACACTGAAAGCCAAAGACATGGCAGACGATGCACCATCACCCTCAATGAAAAGCAGGGGTTCTACTAGCACATTTTAAGAGACCGCGAGGCGCGCGATAAGTGTCCAGGGCCGCTGAGACTGTTCATCTGCCTCCCAGCACACCAAAGAGGGGGATTACCGGGGGGGGGTGTGGGGTGCCCCACAGCCCCCTAACACACAGACCTACCCTCTGGTACTGGACCAAGCAGCCTAAAGTCAGTTCCTGAATTCACCGGGCTGTGCTCGTACGTTGTATTGCGTGCAGCCCGCAGCAACAGCCTGGTTGATCAGGCGCTGATCCAAATAATTCCATATTTTTTTTCGTTAATACCCACAACAATCCACATTTTCTTTACAAATACAACACAAGTCAAGACATTGGGCAGGGGGGGGTAACTATTTCATCACAAAAAGTCTGGCGAATCTATCTGACTCGACTCAGATAGCATCTCAGTCACATCCCCAGGGGGGGGGGGGGGGGGGGGGGGGGGGGGGGGGGGGGGGGGTGTGGGAAAGTAACCTTCTCTATCTCTCCTTCTTCCCACCTTCCCAAAACCCTCACACTCCACCACATCTCACAACAAAAACATCTCACAATTTTCACTCCGATAACCCACACTTTCATCAGAAAAAGTCACCAAACACTTGCAACTATAATCACTTTTCGATAAATTCACTAGGACTCAATTTACATATTACGAAGTAATACACACACACAACACACACACCACACACACACACACACACACACACACACACCTCACTTTAACTTTGAACACTTCAAAACACTCTCCATAAATCATTGAATACTCCACAAAATACCTTTGAACATTCCAAACAACATCTTAAACACTTCCAAAATACACCCATTGAATAATACTAATACAACACTGATTCAGTCAAAACCACCACCAAAATCATCATAAACTAAGATCAACATCACAGACAACACCCATTTTCACACAAATCCCGCAAATCACTTTACGCAAGACAATGTACCAATTCTTGAGTACACTCGCCTCCAACTAAGATATAACATGAGTCGCAAAAAAAAAAAGGAACACAAAACCAAACACAATTAGAGTACTCCAAATACACCCTGAATACTACTAATACACCACTGAATTCAGTCAAAACACCACCAAAATCACCATAACTATGATCAACATCAACAGACAACACCCATTTTTCACACAAATCCCCCTCAAATCACTATAACCAAGACGATACCCACTAACCTCCAACTAGATATAACATGAGCGCAAAAAAAAAAAAAAAAAAAAAAAAAACACGAACACAAACAAGTACACACACACGAACACTGTACAATAGGAAGTCACCTCTAGTTTCGATTGCTCAGTTCGAACAACAACGCCCACAACCCACATCACCCACATCCACAACACCCATCAAACCCCATCACCCAGCACCCCACAACACCCACAATTTCAACAACCCACAACTTAACTACACATTCCTCCCTACATTACTAAAATTCAAATAAACTCCTCTCCCATACCCATCCTCCTTGTATCCACATAAATTGATATTATACTCACAACAACTAATCATCTCACTACCCAACTACTGCGTCATGTTTCTACGCCCTCCAGTTCTTACCCGATATATCATAACTTTCACTTCCATAATTTCTTTTAAATATCACACATTACCTTGGTGTTGAATGTGATCCAACCCACCTTAGTTCATTAAATTTCTAATACAACCCTCCCAAAACCCCATACCCCTCTCCACTCACCGCATTTTCTTCACATCCACTCACCCATCTCCCTAGTCAGCTCTCTTCAAAAAACAGCACACTAATCCACTAACAAAACTGTTACCATTCCTTGTTTGCCTAAGTCTTGCTTTTCTAGTCCTGCAATTGTTTTGGCAGGGTGGAACGTTCTGAATCAGGTCTGGGGTTTTCTACATTCAGGTATGCTTTACCAAACCTCCTAGCTCATGTGTAAGATTTGTAAAGCTGTGGATCATTAAAGTATTACATTGTTATGTTTTTTTTTTTTTTTTTTTTTTTTTTTTTATAATATATTTTTTATTTTTTTTTTTTTACAAAAATATTTTTAAAATGTTATTTATAGTGGAGTGTCTTTGTTTCCTATCCTACACCACTTGTGATCTGTGAGAACACTCACATAGCGTAACTAAATTCATCATTAAATTCTGTGTGCCAAATGGGCTCGTAAATTCGAATACTATTGATCCAAGTGGCTAATAAAGTTCTCTCTGTGTTATGGTTTGTGAATAAGTTTCCTCCTGTATTTACTTCCTTGATTGCTGGAGATGTGATTAAGATTGTACAGTTGTTAGTCTTGGTAAGTGATCAGGTAGAAATCAATTAATTATGACAGAGTCATGCATCGTATATGATGTATTAAATTCCAAGCACAGATCCTAGCATGCCACCAAATATGTGAGTAGGCTCAGTAGTGCCCACAATTCGAAATTCAGAAGAACTCCAGAAAGTTGTAGACGCGAATAAAGTGCCCAATTGGAAGAAAGGGATAACATGAAGAGTTAAAAATAAGATCCTTGGTATATTCCTCCAAGAAAGAGGTCAAATACAGGGGAGAGGCAGGAGTGGTAGTTAATAAAACGATTAATCAGTCCAACTTGGAGAACTAGTGTTTTAGGTGATCAGTCCCTCAGCCTGAGAAGAGTTTAAGCTTTCACTGTATTTGACTGGATAAGCATTTCGGGCCTCCTGACCTCTATTGTAAGGTCTCTTAACGAGCTAGTGACACCCTGGGCTATTTGCTTTCAATTGTAGTGATTTTCGTGTGCAAGATACGTACAAGTCTTTTAGGATTTTCCATGTTATATATACATGTATCTCACCTGCTGCTTTCCAAAGTGAAAACAGGTTCAGGACCTCAATGCACACCCATAATTGAGGTGTATTATCTCCATTACTGCGTGCTGTGAAGGTTCTCTGTTCAGTTCTAGTCAACGCAATTTCCACCTGCCTTAAAGGCTTTAGTGTGCAAGCAATAATACCCAGCCTAGATAGAACAAGCGACTTGAATAGTGTCATCATGGGCTAGGCATCAATAGTTTGAAGTTCTCATTATCCTTCCTGTCATTTTACTACAGCTGCGATGATACAGTGATATGGGTCCTTGAAGGTGAGATCCTCCGACAATGATCATGCCGTCTTTGACCTTGGGTTTTTCGCTCTATTTTGTGTCGCGAATTTGTTTGGTATCTCTGAGGAGTTTTTCATTTTCCTCGTGTTTTACCATATCGGAGTAATTGAAATTCTCATCGTTGAAACTTCATATTGTTTTCCTGTAGCCAATTGAAAGATTTTGGTTTACGCCCACCTGGAGCCTTGCAAGTGTCTGCATGGAAGACACGTCATGCAGAGTCGGTGTCATCTGCAAAGGAAGACACAGTGCGTGGTTGACCATCCTTGTCTATGTCAGATATGAGGATGAGAAACAAGATGGGACAAGTAATGTGCCAAGTGGAACAGAGCTTTTCACATTTAGCCCGCCTCGGACTTACTCTTCACTACTACTCTTTATGATCTGTTTTTGGGGAAAATTATAGATCCATCTACCAACTTTTCCTGTTATTTCCTTTAGCACGCATTTTGCGCGCTATTGCGGCATGGTCACACATTCGAAGGGAATTTTGCAAAGTCCTGTATAGATTTACATCTGCATTCTTTTTGTTCTTCTAGTGCATCAATGACCTTGTCGTAGTGATCCAATAGTTGATACAGACAGGAGCGACCTGTTCTTAAACCCAAGTTGCCCTTGGTTTGTGTAACTGAAGGTTACTAGATGGGTGCGACCTTGCTTCATAAGACCCTTTCAAAGATTTTTATGATATGGGATGTTAGTTCATCGGTCTGTAGTTTCTTGCTATTGCTTTAACCTGCTCCCCCCCCCCCCCCCCCCCCCCCCCCCACCCCCCCCCCCCACCCCCCCCCCCATCTATGTGGAGTGGGGCTATGTCTGTTGTTTTTAGTAACTGTGGGACGACCCCCGTGTCCATTCTCCCTCTCCATTGGATGTAAAAGCTCGTGATGGGGCCTTCTTTGCAAGTTCTTGATGAACACGGAGTTCCATGGAGTCCTGCCCTAGGGCAGAGTGCAAGGCATGTCATTTAATCGCCTTTCGAAGTCCATTTGGCGTTAGGATAACACAGATAGGCATGTATTAACTACATTCTGGTGGCTCTCTCATAAAAAATTAATTTTGATCTTCGACTCTCATCTGGTTAGCGGCTTTGCTAAAAACTGAGTCATATTGGGACTTGAGTAGCTACACTCATTCTATTGCTGTCATCTGTATAGGACCCATCTGGTTAAGTAGGGGCCCAATACTGGTTCGTTGTTCTCGACTTTGATTTCGCAATAGGAAAAGAAATACATTGGGTTTTCTTTCATTTCATATTGCTTTTAGTTCCTTCCCGCGATTCCTAACTCCTAAAAGGATTCCTTTAAGCTTAAGTTCGATGTTTGCTATTCTCTGACGAGTGACTCCCTATGCAATTCAGAATATTGGGCCACTTTTAGCCCTCTCTATTATTCTTTTTCGTCGACTGTAAAGGGAGCGCCAGTGTCTTTCAATTTTACATCTGTTGTGATAGAAACACAGGCCTTATCACTAGGCTTTATTGAACATAGAATCTTCATAGTACTTCTGCAACAACAATATATAATGACTAGTACATCTAATAACGGCTTCTACAGGGATGGTGATGTCTTGCATATATCAAGAGAAAAGTTATAACTACAGGCCACATATTTAAACTCACCATGTAATCTGCATCACTAATATGTGGATAGAAGAGAAGAGAATCACACACCATGTGTTGTCGCCCATGACACACACCAAACTGTTGTTGTTGTTGTTAAGGGCCCCGAGAGGTGGTGCAGTATTATCCTGCTGCTGTTCCCCACAGGAGCAGTATCACTACAATCTCCCCCTTCTAAAATATCAGAGACAGTACTCTCCCAAACTGTTAGGTGGGCGACGTACACGTCCCGACCCTCGTAGCCCTTGAGCCTCTTCACCAGGTTCAATATTTTCCAGCGGGGTTTGACTAACTGCTGGAGCAGAATCGTCTATTTCCGTAGGGGTAGTCTCAAGGGGCTTTCCAGGAGAAAACGAAGCATCTTTCACATCTATTGGTGTATCTTGAGATTCCACACTAATGGGGATTTCAACTGGGGCTAAATGTCTTGTAGATACTGTAGCCTCTTCACCATTTTGGTAGTGAATGTGGGTGTAATGTGGATTAGCTTGCAGGAGCTCTACCTCTTCCACTAAAGGATCCGTCTTGTTCATCCTACGGTGACTCTTCAGGAGAACGGGTCCAGGATGACATAACCAAGTGGGCACGGAGGCTGCTGTAGAGGAACGACGTGAATAGTTGAGGAGTCTTTCATGAGGGGTTGCATTAGTAGCTGTGCACAGCAATGATCTAATAGATTGAAGAGCATCAGGTAGGACAGTTTGCCAGTGTTGAACAGGTAGATTGCGCGACTTCAATGTCATTGTAACTGCCTTCCATATAGTACCATTGAACCGCTCCACTTGACCATTGCCTTGAGGGTTGTAACTTGTTGTTCTGCTGCAGGCAATACCTTTGCTAGCCAAAAACTCCTGAAGTTCGTTACTCATGAACGAGGATCCCCTGTCTGAATGGATATAAGCTGGCATACCAAAAATAGAGAACAACTGCAAAAGACAACTAATAACAGTTGAAGCAGTCATATTTGCACAGGGGAATACAAAGGGAAACCTTGAATATTCATCTACTATGTTAAGGAAATACCAATTCTGATTTGTGCTTGGTAGAGGTCCTTTGAAATCTATATTCAGTCTCTCGAAAGGCTGGGTGGATTTTATGAGATGAGTCTTCTCTGGCTGATGAAAGTTTGGCTTGCACTCAGCACATACTCTGCATGCTCTGATCAATTGTCGCACATCTTCCACTGAGTAGGGCATGTTCTTTGATTTGATAAAATGGTACAGGCGTGTAACTCCTGAGTGACACAAAGCCTTGTGGAGCGGTGATAGTGTTTGAAAATCATGACATGCTGCTCCACAGTGGGACCTAGAGAATGCATCAGGTGAAATGTTCTCTTGGCCTGGTCGGTACAGAATATCAAAGTCATAACACGATAGTTCCATCCTCCAGCGTAATATCTTGTCATTCTTTATCCTACTTTTGTGCTTCCTGTCGAACATATACATCACAGGACCGTTGGTCAGTCCTTATGGTGAAATGTCTACATGTTAAATAATGCCTCCAGTGGCGAACTGCTTCTATGATGGCCTGGGCTTCCTTTTCTACAGCAGCATAACATTTCTCTGATCCTTGAAAAGTTCTCGAAAAGAAGGCTACTGGTCGTCCTGCCTGAGATAAGACTGCAGCAATGGCAATGTCAGATGCATCCGTTTCCACTTCGAATGGTAGGGACTCATCAATGGCTTGAACTACTGAGTTTTCAATGTCCTGTTTGAGAGTATGGAAAGCGGCTTCTGCTTCCTTTGTCACAGGAAATGTGGTAGCACTCAATGGGCGGACTTTACTTGAATAGTTGTAGATCCATTGTGAGTAATAAGCAAAGAGATCAAGAGTTCTTCGGAGTGACTTTTTGTCTTGAGGCATTGGAAGTTCCCATAGAGGTCGTAGTCGTTCAGGGTCTGGGAATATTGAACCTCCTTCCACTACATAACCAAGGATGCTAAGCCTTTTAGTTGAAAAAGTGCACTTTTCCTCATTGTAACTGACATTTTTCTTCTTGGCAGCTTCCAAAAACTTATCAAGGTTTGCATCATGTTCCTCCTGGGTCTTGCCACAAATGGTAACATTATCTAAATACGCATAAGTTCCCATGAGTTGCTCTTCCTGAATGAGTGAATCCATAATTTGTTGGAAGCAGGCTACCCCATTGGTGACTCCAAAAGGGACTCTGGTAAACTGATACAGGCCATCACTAGCCTGAAACGCTGTGTATGGTTTATCTTCATTCCTTATAGGGACTTGATGATAGGCACTCTGTAGATCAATTGTGCTAAACACATAGTACTGAGCAATTTTGTTCACTATATCATTAATTCGAGGTAGAGGGTACCCATCAAGAAGTGTAAATTTGTTGATTGTCTCAGAGTAATCGATAGCCAGTCTCCATTTCCTATAATCATCTTTAACAACAACAACCTGTGCATGCCAAGGGGAATTACTCGGTTCTATAATACCATCCTTCAGCAGCCTCTGAGTTTCTTTCTCAATGAACATCCGATCCTCATAAGAATAGCGGCTTGACTTAGCTGATATGGGATGGCAATCCGCGGTAAGATTTGCAAACAGCTTTGGTGGGTCTACCCTTAAAGTGCTAAGTCCACAGACAACAAGAGGAGGCAGTTCACCTCCATATGTTAAGGTGACACTACCATGCAGCTTATGAAAGTCCTGACCAAAGATAACATCAGAGCACAGTTGTGGCAGAATAGCTAAATGTACATCTTGATAATCCTTTCCATTAACTCTGAGATTTACCTTACAAAACCCTAAGGTCTGAATAGAGAGAGATGTTGATGCCATGGAAACGGTATCTGATGAGTGATGTACAGTCAAGGAGTGGCGTTTAACTAAGTCAAGGTTGATGAAACTCTGTGAACTGCCACTATCAATAAGACCATCTATGCCAAATCAAAATCGAGAACAACGTCCAGTATTGGGCCCCTACTTAAACAAGATGGGTCCTACACAGATGACAGCAAGGAAATGAGTGAGCTACTCAAGTCCCAATATGACTCAGTTTTTAGCAAGCCGCTAACCAGACTGAGAGTCGAAGATCAAAATGAATTTTTTATGAGAGAGCCACAAAATTTGATTAACACAAGCCTATCCGATGTTATCCTGACGCCAAATGACTTCGAACAGGCGATAAATGACATGCCCATGCACTCTGCCCCAGGGCCAGACTCATGGAACTCTGTGTTCTTCAAGAACTGCAAGAAGCCCCTATCACGAGCCTTTTCCATCCTATGGAGAGGGAGCATGGACACGGGGGTCGTCCCTCAGTTACTAAAAACAACAGACATAGCCCCACTCCACAAAGGGGGCAGTAAAGCAATAGCAAAGAACTACAGACCAATAGCACTAACATCCCATATCATAAAAATCTTTGAAAGGGTCCTAAGAAGCAAGATCACCACCCATCTAGAAACCCATCAGTTACACAACCCAGGGCAACATGGGTTTAGAACAGGTCGCTCCTGTCTGTCTCAACTATTGGATCACTACGACAAGGTCCTAAATGCACTAGAAGACAAAAAGAATGCAGATGTTATACATACAGACTTTGCAAAAGCCTTCGACAAGTGTGACCATGGCGTAATAGCGCACAAAATGCGTGCTAAAGGAATAACAGGAAAAGTCGGTCGATGGATCTATAATTTCCTCACTAACAGAACACAGAGAGTAGTCGTCAACAGAGTAAAGTCCGAGGCAGCTACGGTGAAAAGCTCTGTTCCACAAGGCACAGTACTAGCTCCCATCTTGTTCCTCATCCTCATATCCGACATAGACAAGGATGTCAGCCACAGCACCGTGTCTTCCTTTGCAGATGACACCCGAATCTGCATGACAGTGTCTTCCATTGCAGACACTGTAAGGCTCCAGGCAGCATCAACCAAATCTTTCAGTGGCTGCGGAAAACAATATGAAGTTCAACGATGAGAAATTTCAATTACTCAGATATGGTAAACATGAGGAAATTAAATCTTCATCAGAGTACAAAACAAATTCTGGCCACAAAATAGAGCGAAACACCAACGTCAAAGACCTGGGAGTGATTATGTCGGAGGATCTCACCTTCAAGGACCATAACATTGTATCAATCGCATCTGCTAGAGAAATGACAGGATGGATAATGAGAACCTTCAAAACTAGGGAGGCCAAGCCCATGATGACACTCTTCAGGTCACTTGTTCTATCTAGGCTGGAATATTGCTGCACTCTAACAGAACCTTTCAAGGCAGGTGAAATTGCCGACCTAGAAAATGTACAGAGAACTTTCACGGTGGGCATAACGGAGATAAAACACCTCAATTACTGGGAGCGCTTGAGGTTTCTAAACCTGTATTTCCTGGAACGCAGGAGGGAGAGATACATGATTATATACACCTGGAAAATCCTAGAGGGACTAGTACCGAACTTGCACACGAAAATCACTCACTACGAAAGCAAAAGACTTGGCAGACGATGCACCATCCCCCCAATGAAAAGCAGGGGTGTCACTAGCACGTTAAGAGACCATACAATAAGTGTCAGGGGCCCGAGACTGTTCAACTGCCTCCCAGCACACATAAGGGGGATTACCAACAGACCCCTGGCAGTCTTCAAGCTGGCACTGGACAAGCACCTAAAGTCAGTTCCTGATCAGCCAGGCTGTGGCTCGTACGTTGGTTTGCGTGCAGCCAGCAGCAACAGCCTGGTTGATCAGGCGCTGATCCACCAGGAGGCCTGGTCACAGACCGGGCCGCGGGGGCGTTGACCCCCGAAACTCTCTCCAGGTAACTCCAGGTAAACTGCCTTTGAGAGTGAATTTGGAGTAGCCGCAGAAGTCACTGTTGCTAGAGTCGCATGATCACTGGAATGTGTGGAGGCACTAGCTCTTGTTGATGCATTAGCACGACATACTTTAGCAAAGTGACCTTTCTTTTGGCATTTATGGCACATTGCTTCACGAGCACGACACTTTGGACGTGAATGTCTTGAAAAACCACAAAAGAAACACACCGTACCTGCTGCTGCTGTCACTGAGGCAGGTTCCACAGTAACTTCATTGCAAGAGTCTTGGTCAGGAATTGCAGCACTTACCACTCGAGAAGGCTGAGTGGTACTGTATACTTCAGAATTCTTCTGGGCTGAATCTAGAGCTCTTGCCTGGTCAAAGGCAGCGGCTAAGTCGAGAATTTTATTCTCCAATAAACGCTGCCTTATTATTGGTGATTGCAGGCCACTGATAAAAGCATTCCTGATGGACTCTTCACAATACTGAGAAGCTGTCACTGCTTGGAAGTGACAGTCCTTACCTAAAATTTTCAGTGCTTTAAGGTATCCTCTAAGGATTCATCAGTCTGCTGGCGGCGAGTTGCAAGGCGATAGCGTGCAAAGATTTCATTTGTAGGTTTAATATACTGAGACTTGAGGGTTTTGATAGCATCTTCGTAGGTATTACACTCAGAAATAGCCTCATATATCTTAGGTGACACAAAATTGATGAGCAGACTTAGTTTATCTAGATCTTCTTTAGGAAGGGCTCCCAAGAAGTTTTCGAAAGTCTTAAACCAGTGCTTCCATTCTTGAGCAGCCGTTGATAAGCTGGGGTCAGAGTCTAGCCTCTCAGGTTTCAGTAAACGTTCCATATTGTGATGTAGTCTAGCGCAGGATCACCACCAGGTAGCCCAGGATTCTATGTTCAATAAATTGTTGTGATAGAAACACAGACCTTATCTCTAGGTTTTATTGAACATAGAATCAGCATAGTACTTCTGCAACAACAAAATATAATGACAAGTACATCTAATAACGGCTTCTACAGGGATGGTGATGTCTTGCATATGTCAAGAAAAAAGTTATAACTACAGGCCACATATTTAAACTCACCATGTAATCTGCATCACTAATATATGGATAGAAGAGAAGAGAATCACACACCATGTGTTGGCGCCCATGACACACACCAAACTGTTGTTGTTGTTAAGGGCCCCGAGAGATGGTGAAGTATTATCCTGCTGCTGCTCCCCACAGGAGCAGTAACACTACAACATCTACTCCTCCTTTTTCTTAAGGGAATAAGCCTTGAGCATACATCGAGTGCCACCGAGTTAATCTGTTCTAGGCATAAGTTGGGGTCTGTGTTGCTTAGTCTATCTTCCCAGCTTATATCGGTTAGGACTTGGTTTACTTGGTCTCACTTTATGTTCTTGTTATTGAAGTTGAATTTGGTGAAGGTTCCCTCGTGACTAATCTCATTATGTCGGTCTGGGGCTCCGCGCATATATGTCTGAACCTCGATTATGTTGTGATCTGAGTATATTGTTTTTGATAGGGTGACATTTCGTATCAGATCATCATTGTTAATGAAGATGAGGTCCAGTGTGTTCTCCAATCTAGTAGGCTCTTTTATTTGCTGGTTTAAGTTGAATTTTTGTGGAGATTTAAAAGCTTGTGTGTGTGTGAATTCTCATCTGAGCTGCCTCCTGGTGTTATCACTGCAACAACATTATTTGCTATATTCCTCCATTTTAGGTGCCTTAAGTTGAAATCCCCCAGTAGCAAGATGTTGGGGGCAGGAGCTGGCAGATTTTCTAGACAGTGGTCAATTTTTAACAGCTGTTTCTGGAATTGCTGGGACGTTGCGTCAGGAGGCTTGTAGACTAACACAATGACTAGGTTTCGGTTCTCGATCTTTACTGCTAAAACTTCCACTACATCATTTGAGGCATTAAGCAGTTCAGTGCAAAAAAGTGACTCTGCGATGTACAGGCCAACCCCCCCTCCTTTTGCCTGTTCACTCTGTCACATCTGTATAGGTTGGAACCTGGGATCCAAATTTCGTTGTCCAAGTGATCCTTTATGTGGGTCTCAGTGAAAGTTGCGAACATTGCATTTGCCTCTGCAAGCAGTCCACGGATGAAAGGTATTTTGTTGTTCGTTGCTGGCTTTAGACCCTGTATATTTGCAGAGAAGAATGTCATCGGACTGGTTGTATTGGTGGTACTGGGGGGGGAGGGACTTTTTTTCCGGCATTAGTATCGGTATCTGTTGGTTTGGAGTGGAGGGTCCCGTCTACGTGGTTCCACTCAGGAATGACTGGATTTGGCGTACGATTTCCGCCATTTCCTGCCAGTTTTTTTTTCCTTCCAGGCACTTAAAAACCTCTCCCTCTTGAGTGGCTGAGGCTAACCAGGTTTTCCCATGGCCTGGGAATGTTTTTGTATCTTTTTGACCCTTTAGATGGTGGGGGGTTTTTTATGGCCTGGCAAATTTAAAGTATAACACAGTCTTTCTGTACTGAAGAGGGACACATTTCAGGGTGAAAAATCTACAGAAAGTGAGTTTTGCATTTCCTCCCTGTTGTCATATGGGCATGGCATTTTCTAGGGTGGTCAAAGTTTGCACGTCCCATCTGTTTTTTCCAGATTCCCATCTGCAATACCAAGTGCAAAGTATGTGCACAGCTTGGTCCATTTGCCTTGGGTTGATGTGACTGTATTCCCTGTTGGTGCATGTTTACCTGTGTCTTTCCTATCCTAACTAGCACTAACAATGGGGCTCTCACCTGTTGTTTTTGGTAATGTATCCTCACTAATGCTAGTGGAGTCCTCTTGTTTGCTATTTCCTGCGGTATTACTAGTTTGTAATATTGGTTTTATCTTGTCCTTGACTACATTTGCTTCCCCACTACAGCTCCTGTCTCCCTCGAGGTCATTTATATGCATTCCCTCCTGCGTATATTTACTGACTACATGGACAGCACCTCCATCCTCACCATTACTGTCTCCCAGTACAACACCTCCAGCTTCACCATTACTGTCTCCCAGGACAACACCTCCATCCTCACCATTAATGTCTCCCACGACAACACCTCCAGCTTCACCATTACTGTCTCCCAGGACAACACCTCCATCCTCACCATTTCTGTCTCCCAGGACAATACCTCCAGCTTCACCATTACTGTCTCCCAGGACAGCACCCCCATCCTCACCATTACTGTCTCCCAGGACAGCACCTCCATCCACACCATTACTGTCTACCAGGACAGCACTATCAGCCCCACATTTACTGACTACCGGGGCAGCACCTCCAGCCTTAAAGTTTCTGACTACATGACCAGCATCAAGGGCGATACCATCCAGCCCAGACTTTTTATTTTCCCATCTGTTATAGAATGCTTCCAGGTTTTCTATGAATGCTGCTTTGATGTTATCCTTTTTTAAAACCAATGTGATTTTAGTCCACAGATTTTTCTCATTTGGGCATACCCAAAAACACTTCCCTGATTTAATACTGCTTGTAGATAGTTCTTGGATATCTGCACAAGGGGCGTGACACCAATTTCCACAAAAAAAAAGCAATTTATCCATGCAGAAGCCCATTTGTTTGTTGTACTGCAGACTACACAGAGTTTCATAATATGATTTGAATGGTTGATTTACTGTAATTCTACTAGTAACCTCTTGAATATTCAAATAATAGCCTTAAAGTGAAGCTCTAGCTATTTGTATTTCTATTTCTAACTGTACTTGTATATTAGGACAGCTTACCGGAGAACGTTTGTTTTATATTTATTGTTTGTGTTTGATAAGGGTGCCTACAACCCAGTCTGTTTACAGTCTTCTTTATTGTCCAACGAATCCATTTGAAACCGGTCAAGGGTTCGGACCAGTCAAATGTTCAGAACCAGTCGGATCTGATCAGTGGGTCAATTATTTAAAACATACTGGTCGGGATTTTTGGCATCACATGAAAGAGCTACTGAAAATTATATAACGATAATAAGTGATTTGATTGGATACAAAAGTATAACTTACGTGTTGAAGAACCGGTGATTGCTGCAGCTCCTGCAATGGAACGAACGGTCGAGGTCTCAACCCATGTTTATCGATCACTGTATCTAGCTTTTCTAGGTATTTTGCCGTCTTCCACCAAAACAAATGCTATATTATCACTATAGTTGACTGGTGAATTATTTGGAGAATAGATGCTGTTTTTCTGTGACGTAATATGTGCTTCTTCGTTGTGTATATTGCGACCCCTGCTGGTAACTAGAGGTTATATGAATTTCACTGTATTGACGTCTGCTATTTTCAACAAAAGAAAAAGTCTAATGAAAGTCACTCCACTCCACTAAGTACAATTATATTACTGGTTAGTTGCTACTACAACAACTGTATTTCTGGCCTATCACTGGTATCACTCCATATTATATGCGAGTTACACTAGCAGGCTAGGAAGATTATATGCAGGTACACTATCAGGCCAGGAAGATTATTGCGAGGTAACACTAGCAGGCCAGGAAGATTATAATGCGAGGTAACACTAGCAGCTAGTAATATTATATACGAAAGGTCCACTAGCAGGCCAGGAAGATTATATGCGAGTACACTAGCAGGCCAGGGAAGATTATGTGCGAGTACACTAGCAGGCCAGGAAATATAGCGAGGTACACTAGCAGGCTTAGTAAGATTATATACGAGGTTCACTAGCAGGCCAGGAAGATTATATGCGAGGTACACTAGCAGGCCAGGAAGATTATGTGCGAGGTACACTAGCAGGCTAGGGAAGATTATATGCGAGGTCAACTAGCGGCTAGGAAAGATTATAATGTGTGAGGGGTCCGCAGCAGTGCCATGAACATTATATGCGAGGTCCACTAGCGGGCAAAGAAGATTATATGCGAGGTACACTAGCAGGCCAGGAAGATTATATGTGAGATACACTAGCAGGCCAGGAAGATTACATGTGAGGTACACTAGCAGGCCAGAAGATTATATGTAGGTACACTAGCAGGGCAGAAGAAATTGCGAGGTAACACTAGCAAAGCTAGTAAGATAAATACGAGGTCCACTAGCAGGCCAGGAAGATTATATGCGAGGTCCACTAGCAGGCCAGGAAGATTATATGCGAGGTCAACTAGCAGGCTAGGAAGATTATATGTGAGGTCCACTAGCAGGCCATGAACATTATATGCGAGGTCCACTAGCGGGCAAAGAAGATTATATGCGAGGTACACTAGCAGGCCAGGAAGATTATATGTGAGGTACACTAGCAGGCCAGGAAGATTACATGTGAGGTACACTAGCAGGCCAGGAAGATTATATGTGAGGTACACTAGCAGGCCAGGAAGATTATGTGTGAGGTACACTAGCAAGCCAGGAAGACTATAAGTGAGGTACACAAGCAGGACAGGAAGATTATATGTGAGGTACACTAGCAGGCCAGGAAGATTACATGTGAGGTACACTAGCAGACCAGGAAGATTATATGTGAGGTACACTAGCAGGCCAGGAAGATTATATGTGAGGTACACTAGCAGGCCAGGAAGATTACATGTGAGGTACACTAGCAGGCCAGGAAGATTATATGTGAGGTACACTAGCAGGCCAGGAAGATTATGTGTGAGGTACACTAGCAAGCCAGGAAGACTATATGTGAGGTACACTAGCAGGCCAGGAAGATTATATGTGAGGTACACTAGCAGGCCAGGAAGATTACATGTGAGGTACACTAGCAGGTCAGGAAGATTACATGTGAGGTAAACTAGCAGACCACGAAGATTACATGTGAGGTACACTAGCAGGCCAGGAAGATTACATGTGAGGTAAACTAGCAGGCCACGAAGATTACACGTGAGGTACACTAGCAAGCCAGGAAGATTATATGCGAGGTACACTAGCAGTCCAGGAAGATTATATGCGAGGCACACTAGCAGACCAGGAAGATTATATGTGAGGTACACTAGCAGGCCAGAAGATTATATGCAGGTACACTAGCAGGCCAGGAAGATTATAGCCCGAGTACACTAGCAGGCCAGGAAGAATTATATAGTGAGGTCCTAGGCAAGGCCAGGAAGATTATGTGCGAGGTACACTACAGGCAGGAAGATTCATGATGCGGAGGTACACAAGCATGGCTAGTAAGATTATTGTGCGAGGTACACTAGCAGCCTAGGAAGATTAATGTGCGAGGTTACACTAGCAGGCTAGAAAGATAATATGCGAGGTTCACTAGCAGGCCAGGAAGATTATATGCGAGGTACACCTAGCAGGCTAGTAAGATTAATATAACGAGGTTCCACTAGCAGGCCAGGAAGATTATATGCCGAGTCCACTAGCAGGCCAGGAAGATTATATGCGAGGTCACTAGCAGGCTAGGAATGAATATATGTGATGTGTCCACTAGCAGGCCATGAACATTAGTAGCGAGGTCCACTAGCAGGCAAAGAAGATTATATGCGAGGTACTCTAGCAGCCAGAGGAAGATCATATGTGAGGTACACTAAGCAGCCAGGAAGATTACATGGAAGGTACACTAGCAGCCAGGAAGATTATAGTGAGGTACATCTAGCAGGCCAGGCGGAATTATTGTGTGAGGTACACTAGCAAGCCAGGAAGACCTATATGTGAGTTACACTAGCAGGCCAGGAAGATTATACGTGAGGTACACTAGCCAGCAGGAAAGATTACATGTGAGACGGGGTACACTAGCAGACAAGGAAGATTATAGTAGGTACACTAGACAGGCCAGGAAGATTATATGTGAGGTACACTAGCAGGCCAGGAAGATTACATGTGAGGTACACTAACAGGCCAGGAAGATTATATGTGAGGTACACTAGCAGGCCAGGAAGATTATATGTGAGGTACACTAGCAGGCCAGGAAGATTATATGTGAGGTACACTAGCAGGCCAGGAAGATTACATGTGAGGTACACTAGCAGGCCAGGAAGATTATGTGTGAGGTACACTAGCAAGCCAGGAAGACTATATGCGAGGTACACTAGCAGACCAGGAAGATTATTAAAGCAGCTGACCTGTCTGGTAAGTTTCTGGCAACTTCTGGCACCTGCCTCTTTAGGCTTATCATTTCAGTTACAAATTCACCTGTTTTAAATAACACTTTAGCATTTATTATCTACATACTAGGGTGCCACTGTAGTATACTCTATAACACTATGTACACTAGGGTGCCACTGTAGTATACTCTATAACAATATGTACACTAGGGTGCCACTGTAGTATACTCTATAACACTATGTACACAAGGGTGCCACTGTAATATACTCTATAACACTATGTACACTAGGGTGCCACTGTAGTATAATCTATAACACTATGTACACTAGGGTGCCACTGTAGTATACTCTATAACACTATGTACACTAGGGTGCCACTGTAGTATACTCTATAACACTATGTACACTAGGGAGCCACTGTAGTATACTCTATAACACTATGTACACTAGGGTGCCACTGTAGTATACTCTATAGCACTACGTACACTAGGGTGCCACTGTAGTATACTCTATAACACTATGTACACAAGGGTGCCACTGTAATATACTCTATAACACTATGTACACTAGGGTGCCACTGTAGTATACTCTATAACACTATGTACACTAGGGTGCCACAGTAGAATATAACACTATGTACACTCGGTTGCCACTGTAATATACTCTATAACACTATGTACACTAGGGTGCCACTGTAGTATACTCTATAACACTATGTACACTAGGGTGCCACTATAGTATACTCTACAGCACTATGTACACTAGGGTGCCACTGTAGTATACTCTATAACAATATGTACACTAGGGTGCCACTGTAGTATACACTATACACTATGTATACTAGGGAGCAACTGTAGTATACACTATAACACTATGTATACTAGGGTGCCACTGTAGTATACACTATAACACTGTGTATAATAGGGTGCCACTGTAGAATACACTATACACTATGTATACTAGGGTGCCACTGTAGAATACACTATAATATTATGCATACTAGGGCGCCACTGTAGTATACACTATACACTGTATACTAGGGTGCCACTGTAGTATACACTATAACACTATGTATACTAGGGTGCCACTGTAGTATACACTATAACACTGTGTATACTAGGGTGTCACTGTAGTATACACAATAACAAAGAGTATACTAGGGTGCCACTGTAGTGTACACTATAACACTATGTATACTAGGGTGCCACTGTAGTATACACTATAACACTATGTATACTAGGGTGCCACTGTAGTATGCATTATACACTATGTATACTAGGGTGCAACTGTAGTATTCACTATAACACTATGTATACTAGGGAGCCACTGTAGTATACACTATAACACTATGTATATTAGGGTACCACTGTAGTATACATAATAACACAATGTATACTAGGGTACCACTGTAGTATACATTATACACTATGAATACTAGCGTACCACTGCAGTATACACTGTAACACAATGCATACTAGGGTACCACTGTAGTATACACTATACACTATGTATACTAGGGTACCACTGTAGTATACATTTTACACTATGTATACTAGGGTGCCACTGTAGTATACACTATACACTATGTATACTAGGGTGCCACTGTAGTATACACTATACACTATGTATAATAGGGAGCCATTGTTGTATGCACAATAACACTATGTATACTATGGAGCCACTGTAGTATACACTATACACTATGTATATTAGGGTGCCACCACAGTATACACTATAACACTATGTATACTAGGGTGCCACTGTAGTATACACTGTACACTGTGTATACTAGGGTGTCACTGAAGTATACACTATAACACTATGTATACTAGGTTGTCACTCTAGTATACACTACACACTGTGTATACTAGGGTGTCACTGTAGTATACTCTATGAATACTAGGGTGCCACTATAGTATACAGTATACACTATGTATACTAGGGTGCCACTGTAGTATTCACTATAACACTATGTATACTAGGGTGACACTGTAGTATACACTATACACTATGTATACTAGGGTACCACTGTAGTATACACCATAACAATATGTATACTAGGGTGTTACTGTAGTATACACTATAACATTATGTATACTAGGGTGGAACTCTAGTATACACTATAACACTATGTATACTAGGGTACCACAGTAGTATACACTATAACACTATGTATACTATGGTGCCACTGTAGTATACACTATAACACTATGTATACTATGATGCCACTGTAGTATACACTATACACTATGCATACTTTGGTGCCACTGTAGTATACACTATACACTATGTATACTAGGGTGCCACTATAGTATACACTATACACTATGTATACTAGGGTGCCACTGTAGTATACACTAGTATACACTACTATACACCCTAGTATACACTATGTATACTAGGGTGCCACTGTAGTATACACTGTAACACTATGTATAGTAGGGTGCCATAGTAGTATACACTATAACACTATGTAAACTATGGTGCCACTGTAGTATACACTATACACTATGTATACTATGGGGTCACTGTAGTATAGACTATAACACTATGTATACTAGGGTGTACACTATGTATACTATGGTGCCACTGCAGTATACAATATAAACTATGTATACTAGGGTGGCACTGTAGTATACACTATACACTATGTATACTAGGGTGCCACTGTAGTATACACTAGTATACAATACTATACACCCTAGTATACACTATATATACTAGGGTGCCAATATAGTATTCACTATAACACTATGTATACTATTGTGCCACTGTAGTATAAACTATACACTAAGTATACTAGGGTGCAACTGCAGTATACACTAGTATACAATACTGTACACACTAGAATACACTGTATACACTAGGGTGCCAATATAGTATACACTATAACACTATGTATATTAGGGTGCCACTGTAGTATACAATATAACACTATGTATACTATGGTGGCACTGTAGTATAAACTATAACACTATGTATACTAGGGTGCCACTGTAGTATACACTATACACTATGTATACTAGGGTGTCACTGTAGTATACTCTATACACTATGTATACTAGGGTGTCACTGTAGTATGCACTATACACTATGTATACTAGGGTGCCACTGTAGGATACACTATACACTATGTATATTAGGGTGTCACTGTAGTATACACTATACACTATTTATACTTGGGTGCCTCTGTAGTATACACTATACACTATGTATACTAGGGTGTCACTGTAGTATACACTACACACTATGTATGCTAGGGTGCCACTGTAGTATACACTATACACTATGTATACTAGGGTGACACTGTAGTATACACTATACACTATGTATACTAGGGTGCCACTGTAGTATACACTATACACTATGTATACCAGGGTGTCACTGTAGTATACACTATGCACTATGTATACTAGGGTGTCACTGTCGTATACAATATACACTATGTATACTAGGGTGCCACTGTAGTAATCACTATACACTATGTACGATAGGGTGACACTTTAGTATACACTACACTATGTATATTAGGGTGCCACTGTAGCATACACTATACACTATGTATACTAGGGTGCCACAGTAGTACACTATACACTATGTATGCTAGGGTGCCACTGTAGTATAAACTATACACTATATATGCTAGGGTGCCACTGTAGTATACACTACACTACATATACTCGGGTGCCACTGTAGTATACACTATACACTATGTATACACAATATTATGAGGGAGAATTTCTCTCTTCTGACTAAGAAAAGTTCTATTGTTATTATTATTTTGCTCAAGGCACACTAGGCCTATGTTCCCCTCTGGCAGTAAACTCTGCTAGGCACTGCAGTATACTCTGGCAGTAAACTCAGCTAGGTACTGCAGCATACTCTGGCAGTAAACTCTGCTAGGTAGTGCAGTATACTCTCTCTGTAAACTCTGCTATGTACTGCAGTATACTCTGGCAGTAAACTCTGCTAGGTACTGCAGTATACTCTGGCTGTAAACTCTGCTAGGTACTGCAGTATACTCTGGCTGTAAACTCTGCTAGGTACTGAAGTATACTCTGGCAGTAAACTCTGCTAGGTACTACAGTATACTCTGCCAGTAAACTCTGCTAGGTACTGCAGTATACTCTGGCAGTAAACTCTGCTAGGTACTGCAGTATACTCTGGAAGTAAACTCTGCTAGGTACTGCAGTATACTCTGGCAGTAAACTCTGCTAGGTACTGCAGTATACTCTGGCAGTAAACTCTGCTAGGTAGTGCAGTATACTCTGGCAGTAAACTCTGCTAGGTACTGCAGTATTCACTGGCTATAAACTCTGCTAGGTGCTGCAGTATACTCTGGCAGTAAACTCTGCTAGGTACTGCAGTATACTCTGGCAGTAAACTCTGCTAGGTACTGCAGTATACTCTGCCAGTAAACTCTGCTAGGTAGTGCAGTATACTCTTGCAGTAAACTCTGGTAGGTACTCCAGTATACTCTGGCAACAAACTCTGCTAGGTACTCCAGTATACTCTGGCAGTAACTCTGCTAGGTACTGCAGTATACTCTGGCAGTAAACTCCGCTAGGTACTGCACTAAACTCTGGCAGTAAACACTGCTAGGTACTGCAGTATACTGTGGCAGTAATCTCTACTAGATACTACAGTATATGCTGGCAGTAAACTCTGCTAGGTACTGCAGTATACTCTGGCAGTAAACTCTGCAAGGTAGTGCAGGATACTCTGGAAGTAAACTCTGCTAGGTAGTGCAGTATACTCTGGCAGTAAACTCTGCTAGGTACTGCAGTATTCTCTGGCTGTAAACTCTGCTAGGTACTGCAGTATACTCTGGCAGTAAACTCTGCTAGGTACTGCAGTATACTCTGGCAGTAAACTCTGCTAGGTAGTGCAGTATACTCTGGCAGTAAACTCTGCTAGGTACTGCAGTATTCTCTAGCTGTAAACTCTGCTAGGTACTGCAGTATACTCTTGCAGTAAATTCTGGTAGGTACTGCAGTATACTCTGCCAGTAAACTCTGCTAGGTACTGCAGAATACTCTGGCAGTAAACTCTGCTAGGTAGTGCAGTATACTCTTGCAGTAAACTCTGGTAGGTACTCCAGTATACTCTGGCAGTAAACTCTGCTAGGCAGTGCTGTATACTCTGGCAGCAAACTCTGCTAGGTACTCCAGTATACTATGGCAGTAACTCTGCTAGGTACTGCAGTATACTCTGGCAGTAAACTCTGCTAGTTACTGCAGTATACTGTGGCAGTAATCTCTACTAGATACTCCAGTATACTCTGGCAGTAAACTCTGCTAGGTACTGCAGTATACTCTGTCAGTAAACTCTGCTAGGTACCGCAGTATACTCTGGCAGTAAACTCTGCTAGGTACTGCAGTATACTCAGGCAGTAAACTCTGCTAGGTACTGCAGTATACTCTGGCAGTAAACTCTGCTTTTTACTCCAGTATACTCTGGCAGTAAACTCTGCTAGGTACTGAAGTATGCTCTGGCAGTAAACTCTGCTAGGTACTGCAGTATACTCTGGCAGTAAACTCTGCTAGGAACTCCAGTATACTCTGGAAGTAAACTGTGCTAGGTACTGCAGTATACTCAGGCAGTAAACTCTGCTATGTACTGCAGTATACTCCGGCAGTAAACTCTGCTAGGTACTGCAGCATACTCTGGCAGTAAACTCTGCTAGGTACTGCAGTATACTTTGGCAGTAAATTCTGCAAGGTACTCCAGTATACTCTGGCAGTAAACTCTGCTGGGTTGTGCAGTATACTCTGGCAGTAAACTCTGCTAGGTACTCCAGTATACTCTGGCAGTAAACTCTGCTAGGTACTGCAGTACACTCTCGCAGTAAACTCTACCTGGAGTTTACCTGGAGAGAGTTCCAGGGGTCAATGCCCTCGCAGCCCGGTCTGTGACCAGGCCTCCTGGTGGATTAGAGCCTGATAAACCAGGCTGTTGCTGCTGGCTGCACGCAAACCAACGTACGAGCCACTGCCCGGCTGGTCAGGAACCGACTTTAAGTGCTTGTCAGAGCCAGCTTGAAGACTGCCAGGGGTCTGTTGGTAATCCCCCTTATGTATCCTGGGAGGCAGTTGAACAGTCTCGGGCCCCTGACACTTATTGTATGGTCTCTTAACGTGCTAGTGACACCCCTCCTTTTCATTGGGGGGATGGTGCATCGTCTGCCAAGTCTTTTGCTTTCGTAGTGAGTGATTTTCGTGTGCAAGTTCGATACTAGTCCTCAGGATTTTCCAGGTGTATATAATCATGTATCTCCCCCTCCTGCGTTCCAGGGAATACAGGTTTAGGAACCTCAAGCGCGCCCAGTAATTGAGGTGTTTTATCTCCGTTATGCGCGCCGTGAAAGTTCTCTGTACATTTTATAGGTCAGCAATTTCACCTGCCTTGAAAGGTGCTTTAGTGTGACTCAATATTCCACCTACCTGGGGGTTTACCTGGAGGTTTAGATAGAACAACTGACCTGAAGAGTGTCATCATGGGCTGGCCCCCAAGTTTTGAAAGGTTCTTATTATCCATCATGTCATTTTTCTAGCAGATGCGATTGATACAATGTTATGGTCTTTGGGAAGTTGGATCCTCCGACATGATCACTCTCTGCTAGATACTGCAGTATACTCTGGCAATAAACTCTGCTAGGTACTGCAGTATACTCTGGCAGTAAACTCTGCTAGGTACTCCAGTATACTCTGGGAGTAAAACTCTGCTAGGTCTGCAGTATACTCGCCAGTAAATTCTGCTAGGTTTCTGCAGCATGCTCTGGCAGTAAACTCTGGTAGGTTTCTGCAGTGTACTCGGGCAGTAAACTCTGCTAGGTACTGCAGTATAAATTCTGGCAGTAAAATTTGCTAGGGAGGCAGTATACTCTAGCAGTAAACTCTGCTAGGTATTGCACTATACCTGGCAGTTTCCCCTCTGCTAGGAACTGAAGTATACTCTGGCAGTAAACTCTGCTAGGTACTGCAGTATACTCTGGCAGTAAATTCTGCTAGGTACTCCAGTATACTCTGGCAGTAAAACTCTGCTGGGTTTTGCAGTATACTCTGGCAGTAACTCGCTAGGTACTGCAGTATACTCTGGCAGTAACTCTGCTAGGGAATCCATATACCTGGCAGTAAAATCTGCTAGGTACTGCAGTATACTCTGCCAGTAAATTCTGCTAGGTACTGCAGTATACTCTGGCAGTAAACTCTGCTAGGTACTGCAATATATTCTGGCAGTAAACTTTGCTAGGTATGCGTATACTCTGGCAGTAAACTCTGCTAGGTAAATTTCAGTATACTCTGGCAGTTCTCCTGCTAGGAACTGAAGTATACTCTGGCAGTAAACTCTGCTAGGTACTGCAGTATACTCTGGCAGAAAACTCTGTAGGTATCCAGTATACTTTGGCAGTTAAAATCTGCTAGGTACTGCAGTATACTCCCGGCAGTGATCTCTGCTAGGTACTGCAGTAAAACTCTGGCAGTAACTCTGCTAGGCACTGCAGTATACTCTAGCAGTAAACTCTGCTAGGTACTGCAGTATACTCTGGCAGTAAACTCAGCTAGGTACTGCAGTATACTCTGGCAGTAAACTCTGCTAGGTACTGCAGTATACTCTGGCAGTAAACTCTGATAGGTACTGCAGTATACTCTAGCAGTAAACTCTGCTAGGTAGTGCAGTGTACTCTGGCAGCAAACTCTGCTAGGTTGTGCAGTATACTCTGACAGTAAACTCTGCTAGGTACTCCAGTATACTCTGCAGCAAACTCTGCTAGGTTACTGTGTAATTTTCTCTGGCAGTAAACTCTGTTAGGTACTGCAGCATACTCTGGCAGTAAACTCTGCTAGGCACTGCAGTATACTCTAGCAGTAAACTCTGCTAGGTACTGCAGTATACTCTGTCAGAAAACTCTGCTAGGTACTGCAGTATACTTTGGCAGTAGACTCTGCTAGGTACTGCAGTATACTCTGGCAGTAAAATCTGCTAGGTACTGCAGTATACTCTAGCAGTAAACTCTGCTAGGTAATGCAGTATACTCTGGCAGCAAACTCTGCTAGGTTGTGCAGTATACTCTGACAGTAAACTCTGCTAGGTACAGCAGTATACTCTAGCAGTAAACTCTGCTAGGTACTGCAGTATTCTCTGGCATAAACTCTGCTAGGTAAATGCAGTATAAATCTGGCAGTAATCTCTGCTAGGTACTGTCGTATACTCTGCCAATAAACTCTGCTATGTAGTGCAGTATACTCTGGCAGTAAACTCTGCTAGGTAGTGCAGTATACTCTGACAGTAAACTCTGCTAGGTACTGCAGTATACTCTGGCAGTAAACTCTGTTAAGTACTGCAGTATACTCTTGCAGTAAACTCTGCTAGGGGACTGAAGTAAACTCTGGCAGTAAACTCTGGTAGGTACTGCAGTATACTCTGGCAGTAAACTCTGCTATGTACTGCAGTATACTCTGGCAGTAAACTCTGCTAGGTAGTGCAGTATACTCTGGCAGTAAACTCTGCTAGGTAGTGCAGTATACTCTGGCAGTAAACACTGGTAGGTAGAGCAATATAATCTGGTAGTAAACTCTGCTGGGTACAGCACTATTCGCTGGCAGTAAACTCTGCTAGGTACTGCAGTACACTCTGGCAGTAAACTCTGCTAAGTATTGCACACTAATCTTCCTTTATGACTCAGTATATACTATTTTCTCCCCAAGATTGGCTCCAAGTGCTAGACGGATGTATCGTATAAGATTGATGGCACATATTAAAATTTTAGCACTAAGAGCGACCGTGAAAACACGAGAAAACACGGAGAACAACGAGGCACGCAACCACGCGCTTATTGTTGGACTCTATACTGCACCACCTCTCACTGACCAGCTGGTGAGTGGTGGGCCGCATACTATACTGCACCACCTTTCACTGACGAGCTGGAGAGTGGCGGACCAGACACTATGCTGCACAACCTATCACTGACCAGCTGGTGTGTGGTGGGCCGGACACTATACTGCACCACCTCTCACTGACCAGCTGGTGAGTGGTGGGCCGGATAGTATACTGCACCACCTCTCACTGACCAGCTGGTTAGTGCTGGGCCGGACACTATGCTGCTCTACAGCTGACTGACCAGATCGTGAGTGGTGGGCCAGACACTATTCAGCACTACCTCTCACTGACCAGATGGTGAGTGGTGGGCCGGACACTGTACTGCACCACCTCTCTTTGACCAGCTGGTGAGTGGTGGGCCTGTCACTATTCTGCACAACCTCTCACTGACCAGCTGGAGAGTGGGGCCAGACACTATACTGCAAACCACCTCTCACGACCAACTGGTAAGTGGTGGGCCGGACACTATACTGCACCACCTCTCACTGACCAGCTCGTAGTGATGGCCACACACTGTACTGCAACCACCTGACTGACCACTGGAGAATGGTGGGCCAGAAAACTATACTGCACCACCTCTCACTGACCACTGGAGAATGGTCCCGGGGGTCAATATACGCGCCACCTCTCACTGACCAGCTGGAGAGTGGGGGGCCGGACACTATACTGGGACCACCTCTCACTGACCAGAAGGGGAGTGGTGGGATGGACACTGTACTGCACCACCTCTCATTGACCAGCTGGTGAGTTGCGGGCCTGACACTATTCTGCACAACCTCTCACTGACCAGCTGGAGAGTGATGGGACAGACACTGTACTGCACCACCCTCATTGACCGCTGGAGAGTTAGTGGGCCGGACACTATACTGCACCACCTCTCACTGACCAGCTGGAGAGTGGTGGGACGGACACTGTACTGCACCACCTCCACTGACCAGCTGGAAATTTGGGGGGCTGGACACTATACGCAACACCTCTCATTGACCACTGGAGAATGGTGGGCGGGGCACTAATACTGCGCCACTTCTCTCTGACCAGCTGGAGAGTAGTGGGCCAGACACTATACTGCACCACCTCTCACTGACCAGCTGGAGAGTGGTGGGCCGGACACACTGCACCGCCTCTCAATGACCACTGGAGAGTTGTGGGCCGGACCTATACTGCACCACCTCTCAATGACCAGCTGGAGAGTGGTGGGCCGGACACTATTCTGCACCATATATCACTGACCAGCTGGAGTGTAGTGGGCCGGACAATATACAGCACCACCTCTCAATGACCAGCTGGGCAGTGGTAGGCCGAACACTATACTGCACCACCTCTCACTGACCAGCTGGTGAGTTGTGGTCCGGACACTTTACTGCACCACCTCTCACTGACCCGCTGGGGAGTTGTTTTTCCGGACACTTTAAATGCACCACCTCTCACTGACCAGATGGTGAGTAGTGGGCCGGACACTGCACTGCACCACCTCTCATTGACCTGCTTGTGAGTGGTGGGCCAGACACCATACTGCACCACCTCTCACTGACCAGCTGGTGAGTTGTGGTCCGGACACTTTACTGCACCACCTCTCACTGACCAGCTGGTGAGGGGTGGGCCGGACACTATACTGCACCACCTCTCACTGACCAGATGGTAGTTGGGGGGCCGGACCTGTACAGCACCACCTCTCATTGACCAGCTGGAGAGTGGTGGGGCCCGACACTATACTGCAAACCACCTTCACTGACCAGCTGGTAAGTGCTGCGCCGGACACTGTACTGCACCACCTCTCACTGACCAACTGGTGAGTGGTAGGGCAGAGAAAATACTGCACCACCTCTCACTGACCAGCTAGAGAGTGGGGGCCGGACTCAATTCTGACATCTCTCACTGACCATCTGGAGAGTGGTGGGCGCGACAACTATACCTTTCACCACCCCTCTCTGACCAGCTGGAGAGTAGTGGGCCAGACACTATACTGCACCACCTATCACTGACCAGCTGGAGAGTGGTGGGCCGGACAGTATACTGCAACACCTATAACTGACCAGCTGGAGAGTATTGGGCCTGACAATATACTGCACCACCTCTCAATGACCAGGTGGAGAGTGGTAGTCCGGACACTATACTACACCACCTCTCATTGACGAGCTGACGAGTTGTGGGCCAGACACCATACTGCACCACTTCTCATTGACCTCCTGGTGAGGTGTGGGCCGGACACTATACTGCATCACCTCTCACTGCTCAGATGGTGAGTGGTCGGCCGGACACTGTACTGCACAACCTCTCATTGACCAGCTGGTGAGTGGTGGGCCTGACACTATTCTGCACAACCTCTCACTGACTAGCTGGAGAGTTGTGGGCCAGACACTATACCGCACCACATCTCACTGACCAGCTGGTGAGTGGAGGACGTTACACTATACTGCACCACCTCTCACTGACCAGCTCGTGAGTGGTGGGCCAGACACTATACTGCACCACCTCTCACTGACCAGATGGAGAGTAGTGGGCCGGACACTATACTGCACCATCTCTCACTGACCAGCTGGAGAGTGGTGGGCCGGACACTATACTGCACCACCTCTCACTGACCAGCTGGTGAGTTGTGGGCGGGACACTATACTGCACCACCTCTCACTGACCATCTGGAAAGTGGTGGGCCGGACACTATACTGCACTACGTCTCACTGACCAGCTGGAGAGTAGTGGGCCGGACACTATACTGCACCACCTCTCACTGACAAGCTGGTGAGTGTGGGGACACTATACTGCACCACCTCTCACTGACCTCTGGATAGTGGTGGGCCGGACACTATAACTGCCACATACCTCTCACTGACCAGCTGGGGAGTGGTGGACTGGATGCTATACTGCACCACCTCTCACTGACCAGCTGGAGAGTAGTGGGCCGGACACTATGCTGCACCACCTCGCACTGACCAGCTGGAGAGTGGTGGGCGGGACACTATACTGCACCACTTCTCACTGACCACTGGAGAGTGGTGGGTTGGACACTATACTGCACAACCCCTCACTGACCACTGGATAGTGGGGGCCGACACTATACTGCACTACCTCTCACTGACCCGCTGGGAGTGGTGGACTGGACGCTATACTGCAAACCCCCTCTCACTGACCACTGGAGAGTAGTTGGCCGACACTATGCTGCACCACCTCGCCTGACCAGCGGAGAGTGGTGGGCGGGGCACTATACTGCACACCTCTCACTGACCCTGGAGAGTGGTGGGTTGGACACTATACTGCACAACCTCTCACTGACCAGCTGAATAGTGGTGGGCCAGACACTATACTGCACCACCTCTCACTTACCAGCTGGAAAGTAGTGGGCCAGACACTATACTGCACCACCTCTCACTGACCAGCTGGATAGTTTGGGGGGCTGGACACTACACTGCACCACCTCTCACTGACCAGCTGGTGATTGGTGGGCCAGACACTACACTGCACCACCTCTCACTGACCAGCTGGAGAGTGGAGGGCCAGACACTATACTGCCACCATCTCTCACTGACCAGATGGAGAGTGGTGGACAGACACTATACTGCACCACCTATCACGACCACTGGAGAGTGGTGGGGCCGGACACTATACTGCACCACCTCTCACTGACCAGCTGAGAGTGGTGGGCCAGACACTGTTTTGCACCACCTCTCACTGAACAGCGGAGAGTGGTGGGCCCAGACACTATACTGCACCACCTCTCACTGACCAGCTGGAGAGTTGTTTTGCTGGACACTATCCTGCAAACCCCCGCACACTGCCAGCTGGAGAGTGGTGGGCCGGACACTATACTGCACCACCGCACACTGACCAGCTGGAGAGTGGTGGGCCGGACACTATACTGCACCACCGCACACTGACCAGCTGGAGAGTGGTGGGCCAGACACTATACTGCACCACCGCACACTGACCAGCTGGAGAGTGGTGGGCCGGACACTATACTGCACCACCGCACACTGACAAGCTGGAGAGTGGTGGGCTGGACACTGTACTGCCCAACCCCCCCCCGCACCCCCGACAGGGTGGAGAGTGATGGCCCAGACACTGTACTGCTCCTACCTCTCACTAACCTTAAAAATAAGGAACAAGAACCAAGAAACTCACTCTGGTGTTTCTTTTCTTTGATGTTCAGCTTGAGCAAGAATGTTGAGCGGAGAACATGAAGATCTCCGAGGTGAACATCGGAAAACCCTAGTGGAACTCGGAAGCCGAGTGACATATCAGGAAAGCCAGAGTGGAACATCGGGAACCGGATTGCCAACATAGAGAACTGAGTGGAACATCCCGGAAGCCGGATTGGAACATTAGGAAGCCGGAGGGAACGTCAGGAAGTCGGGGTCCGATACTGAGTAAGTTGTCAGTGACTCTTATAAACCCAACAAAGAATAACTAGTGTTGTTGGTGGGTGAGTGTGATAAAGTGAACAATAAAAATGTGTTTGTGGTTCTAACACAAGTGAGTAACACCTGTGGTGTCTAACACAGGTGAATAACACCTGTGGTGTCTAACACAGGTGTAACACCTACCCTTATTACAATGCAACATTCATGTGCTAGATGATACATAGAGAGAGTTTGACCCTTTGAAATATACTCTACACTATAAAACTATGTATACTAGGGTTTCCAGTGTAGTATACACTTTAAAAACTAAACATACTAGGGTGCCACTGTAGTATACACTATAACACTATGGTTATTAATAGAATATTCAAGAGGTTGCTAGTAGAATTTCAGTAAATCAACCATTCAAATCATTTTGAAGCTGTGTGTAGTCTGTGGTCAGTCAAACAAACGGGCTTCCACTTGGTAAATTGTCATTTTTGTGGAAATTGGTGTCACGCCCCTTGTGCAGATATCCAAGAACTAGCTACAAGCAGTGTTAAAACAGGAAGTGTTTTTGGGTATGCCCAAATGAGATAAATCTGTGGGCTAAAATCACAAGGGTATTAAAAGAGGACAACATCAAAGCTCCTTTCATAGACAACCTGGAAGCTTTCTACAACAGATGGGAACATAAAAAGTCTGGGGTGAATGGTACTGCCCCTTTATACTGGCCATGTAGTCAAGAAACTGTAAGGCTGGAGGTGATGCCCTGGTATTCAGTAAATGTGGGCTGATAGTGCTGTCCTGGGAGAAGTAATGGTGAAGCTAAAGGGGCTGTCCTGGGAGACAGTAATGGTGAAGCTGGAGATTTCGTCCCGGTAGTCGGGAATTATACGCAGAAGGAATACATATAAATGACCTCAAGGGGGCAGAGCCATAGTAGGGAAACAAGTGTAGTCAAAGAAAAAGATAAAACCAATATTGCAAACAAAAATACCACAGGAAATAACAAACAAGAGGACTCCACTAGCAATTGTGAGGATATATTACCAAAAACAAAATGATGGGAGCTCCATTGTTGGGGCTAGGGAGGGTAGAAGTAAGACAGGGAAACATGCACCAACAGGGAATACAGTCACAGAAACCCAAGGCAAACGGGAAAACCCAAACCTGTGCGCATACTATGCCACTTGGTATCTGCTGGCATGGGAAATCTGGAAAAAAGATGGGACGTGCAACTATGACCACCTAGAAAATGCCATGCCCATATGACAAAAGGAAAATGCAAACTCCCTTCCTGTAAGCTTTTCACCCTGACCTGTGTACCTCTTCAATACAGGAAAGACCCGTGCTATAAATTAAATTGCCAGGCATAAACCCTCTAAAGGGACAAAAAGATACAAAACATCCAGGCTAAGGGAAAACCTGGGTAGCCACAGCCACTCAAGAGGGAGAGGTTTTTTAGTGCCAGGAAGGGAAAAAAAACTGGCAGGAAAAAGGCAGAAATCATACCCCAAATCCAGTCATTCCTGGGGTGGAACCACAGTCGATGGCCTCCACTCCAAACCAAACAGATACAGATACTAATGCCGGGAAAAAAAATCCCCCCCAGTACCAACAATACCACCAGTCCGATAACATTCTTCTTTGCAAATATACAGAGTCTAAAGCCAGCAACAAACAACAAAAAACCTTTCATCCGTGGACTGCTTGCAGAGGCAAAGGCAATGTTTTGCGGCTTCACTGAGACCCACATAAAGGATCACTTGGACAACGAAATATGGATCCCAGGTTACAACCTATACAGATGTGACAGAGTGAACAGGCAAAAGGGGGGGGGGGTTCGAATGTACATTGCAGAGTCACTTGTTTGCACAGAACTGCTTAATGCCTCAAATGATGTAGTGGAAGTTTTAGCAGTAAAGGTCGAGAACCAAAGCCTAGTCATTGTGGTAGTCTACAAGCCTCCGGATGCAACATCCCAGCAATTCCAGGAACAGCTGTTAAAAATTGACCACTGTCTGGAAAATCTTCCAGCTCCTGCACCCAACATCTTGCTCCTGGGGGATTTCAACTTAAGGCCACCTAAAATGGAGGAATTTTGCAAATAGTAATGTGCAGTAATAACACCAGGAGGCAGCTCTGATGAAAACTCACACTACACGAGCTTTTAAATCTCTGCAAAAAATTAAATTTAAACCAGCAAATAACAGAACCTACTAGACTGGAGAATACCACTAGCCCTTTAAATCTTCACTAACAATGATGATCTGATAAGAAATGTCACCATATCAAAAACAATATACTCAGATCACAACATAATTGAGGTTCAGACATGTATGCGTGGAGCCCCAGACCGACATAATGAGACTAGTCACGAGAGAGCATTCCCCAAATTCAACTTCAATAACAAAAACAAAAAAGTGGGACCAAGTAAACCAAGTCCAAAACCGGGATATAAGCTGGGAAGATATACTAAGCAACACAGACCCCAACTTATGCCTAGAACAGATTAAGTCGGTGGCACTCGATGTATGCACAAGGCTAATTCCTCTAAAAAAAAGGGAGGAGTAGATGTAAAATAGAAAGAGACAGGCGCTCCCTTTACAGGCGACGGAAAAGAATAACAGAACGGCAAAAAGAGGTCAATATATCTGAAATGCGTAGGGAGACACTGGTCAGAAAAATAGCAAGCATCGAACTTAAGCTAAAAGAATCCTTTAGGAGTCAGGAATCGCGGGAAGAAACTAAAAGCCATAAATGAAATCGAAAGAAACCCAAGTATTTCTTCTCCTATGCCAAATCAAAATCAAGAACAACGTCCAGTTTTGGGGCCCTACTTTAAACAAGATGGGTCCTACACAGATGACAGCAAGGACATGAGTGAGCTACTCAAGTCCCATTATGACTCAGTTTTTAGCAAGCCGCTAACCAGACTGAGAGTCGAAGATCAAAATGAATTTTTTATGAGAGAGCCAAAAAAATTTGATTAACACAAGCCTATCCGATGTTATCCTGACGCCAAATGACTTCGAACAGGCGATAAATGACATGTCCATGCACTCTCCCCCAGGGCCAACTCATGGAACTCCTGTGTTCATCAAGAACTGCAAGAAGCCCCTATCACGAGCCTTTCCATCCTATGGAGAGGGAGCATGGACATGGGGGTCGTCCCACAGTTACGAAAAAAAACCAGACATAGCCCCACTCCCAAAGGGGGCAGTAAAGCAAAAGCAAAGAACTACAGACCAATAGCACTAACATCCCATATCATAAAAATCTTTAAAGGGTCCTAAGAAGCAAGATCACCCCCCATCTAAAAAACCCATCAGTTACACAACCAGGGCAACATGGGTTTTTGAACAGGTCGTTCCTGTCTGTCCCCAACTATTGGATCACTACGACAAGGTCCTAAATGGCCTAGAAGAAAAAAGAATGCAGATGTAATATATAACAGACTTTGCAAAAGCCTTCGACAAGTGTGACCATGCGTAATAGCGCACAAAATGCGTGCTAAAGGAATAACAGGAAAAGTCGGTCGATGGATCTATAATTTCCCCACTAACAGAACACAGAGAGTAGTCATCAAACGAGTAAAGTCCGAGGAGCTACGGTGAAAAGCTCTGTTCCACAAGGCACAGTACTCGCTCCCATCTTGTTCCTCTCCTCATATCCGACATAGACAAGGATGTCAGCCACAGCACCGTGTCTTCCTTTGCAGATGACACCCGAATCTGCATGACAGTGCCTTTCCATTGCAGACACTGCAAGGTTCCAGGCGGATATCAACCAAATCTTTCAGTGGCTGCAGAAAACAATATGAAGTTTCAACGATGAGAAATTTCAATTACTCAGATATGGTAAAAAATGAGGAAATTAAATCTTCATCAGAGTACAAAACAAATTCCGGCCACAAAATAGAGTGAAACAACCAACCCTCAAAGACCTGGGAGTGATCATGTCGGAGGATCTCACCTTCACGGACCATAACATTGTATCAATCGCATCTGCTAGAAAAATGACAGGATGGATAATGAGAACCTTCAAAACTAGGGAGGCCAAGCCCATGATGGGCACTCTTCAGGTCACTTGTTCTATCTAGGCTGGAATATTGCTGCACACTAACAGCACCTTTTTAAAGGGAGGTAAATTGCCGACCTAGAAAAAGTACAGAGAACTTTCACGCGCTCATAACGGAGATAAACACCTCAATTACTGGGAGCGCTTGAGGTTCCTAAACCTGTATTCCCTGGAACGCAGGAGGGAGAGATACATATTATATACACCTGGAAAATCCCAGAGGGACTAAATACCGAACTTGCACACGAAAATCACTCACTAACGAAAGCAAAAGACTTGGCAGAAAGATTTCACTATCCCCAATATGAAAAGCAGGGGGTCACTAGCACGTTAAGAGTCCATACAATAAAATGTCAGGGGCCCGAGACTGTTCAACTGCCTCCCAGCACACATAAGGGGGATTACCAACAGACCCCTGGCAGTCTTCAAGCTGGCACGGACAAGCACCTAAAGTCAGTTTCCTGATCAGCCGGGCGTGGCTCGTACGCTGGTTTGCGTGCAGCCAGCAGCAACAGCCTGGTTTAATCAGGCTCTGATCCACCAGGAGGCCTGGTCACAGACCGGGCGCCGGGCATTGGACCCCGGAAACTCTATCCAGGTACCCAACGTAAACTCCAGGTAATGTATACTTGGGCGGTGTAAATGTAGTAGTTCACTATACACTATGTATCTAGGGTGTCACTGTGGTATACATATACACTATGTATACTTAGGGTGTCCACTGTAGTTATACACTATACCACAATGTATAATAGGGTGCCACTGTAGTATACACTATTCACTTTACGTATAATAGGGTGTCACTGTAGTTACACTAGACACTAGGTTTACTAGGGTGCACTGTAGTATACACTATACACTATGTATACTAGGGTGTCACTGTAGTATTAACACTTACACAATGTATACTAGGTGTCCACTGTAGTATACAACTATAACTAGTATTCTAGGGTGTCACTTGTAGTATACACTATCATATGTATACTTAGGGTTGCCACTGGAGTATAAACTTGCCCATATGTATATTGGGGTGTCACTGTAGTATACACTATAACACTATGTATACTAGGGTGTCACTTGTAGTATCACTACACACTAATGTATACTAGGGTGTCACTGTAGTATACACTATTACACTTGTATACTAGGGTTGTCACTTGTAGTATACACATACACTATGTATACTAGGGTGCCACTGGAGTATAAACTATGCACTATGTATATTAGGGTGTCACTGTAGTAACACTATAACACTATGTATACTGGGTGTCACTGTAGTATACACTACCACTATGTATACTAGGGTGTCACTGTAGTAAAAACTATACACTTTGTATACTACCTGGAAGGTTACTGGGGAGTTATTCCGGGGATCAACGCCTCGCGGCCGGTCCATGACTTGGTCTTCCCGATGGATCAGGGCCTGATCAACTAGGCTGTTACTGCTGGCCGCAGCAGTCCAACGTACGAGCACACAGCCGGCTGATCGGCACTGAACTTTAGGTATCTGTCCAGCTCTCTCTTGAAGGGGCTGCCAGGTTTATTGGCAATTCCCCTTATGCTGATGGGAGGCTGTTGAACAGTTGGCCCCCGGACCACTTATGGTGTGTTCTCTTAGTGCTACCAATGGCGCCCCTATTTATATTGGCGGCATTTTGCATCGCACCTGCCAGTCTTTTACTTTCGTGGAGTGATTTCTAGTGTGCAGATTTGGGACCATTCCTTCAAGATTTTCCAAGTGTAGTTATGCTATATCTCTCCCTCCTGCGTTCCAACGAGTACAAGTCAAGTGCTTCTCCAAGCGTTCCAGTAGTTGAGGTGCTTGACAGAACTTTTCGTGCAGTAAGGATCTCTGTACATCTCTAGATCTGCGATTTCACTGCTTTGAATGGAGATGTTAAGGTACAGCAGTTTTCCAGCTAGAGAGAACCAAGTGATTTGAAAAGGATCATCATGGGCTCTTGGCAGCTCTCGTGTTCAAAGTTCTCCTTATCCATCTATCATTTTCTTTGCACGTGCGATGGTGGCCACTGTAGTGATCCTTGAAGAGAGATCAGCAGACTTACTGGAGACCTGGAGTTTACCTGGATGAGAGTTTCGGGGGTCAACGCCCGCGCCCGGTCTGTGACCAGGCCTCCTGGTGGATCAGCGCCTGATCAACCAGGTGTTGCTGCTGGCTGACGCAAACCAACGTACGAGCACAGCCCGGCTGTATCAGGAATGACTTTAGGTGCTATTGTCAGTGCCAGCTTGAAGACTGCCAGGGGGTCTGTTGGGTAATCCCCCTTATGTGTGATGGAAGGAAGTTAGAACAGTCTCGGGCCCTGACACTTATTGTATTGAGTCTCTTAACGTGCCTTACTCCCAGGTCCCCTTACATTTTTTTCTGTTCTATTGATATGGCCTGAGTCAGGAGTATATCTGTTCTAGTTATTATCTCCTCCAGTTGTCCGTAACGGAGTACTTGAAGTTGTCTAATATGAACATCATATTGTTTACCGTTGCCACTGGATACTTGTGTATATCTGCGTGGAGGTTAACCGAGTCCTCAGCAAATGACAGCCTCATGCAGATCCTAGTATCATCCGCAAAAGGATGTACGGTGCTGTGGTTAGTGTATATATGTTTATGGTCTGATATGAGGTGGATAAAGGAATTAAAAAAGATGGGGGCGAGTACTGTGCCTTGTGAACAAGCTCCTCTTCATATGGCAGCCTCCGATTTTAACTCTGTTGACACTACGCTTTGTGTTCGATTGTTAGGAAGTGAAGATCCATCTCCCCACTTCCCAGTTATTCTTTAGCAGTATTTTATGGGCTATTACGCCTTGATCGCATTTGTCAAATGCTTTTTCAAAGTCTGTGTATATTACATCTGCATTCTGATTTTCTTCAGTGCATCCTAATGCCATGTCATAGTGATCCAGTATTGTGAGAGGCAGGACGACCTTGCCCTGACCATGTTGCCCTGGATTGTGCAGATTGTGGGAGATCCAGGTGATTAGCAATCCTGTTCTTAGCACTCTTTCAAAGATTTTTATGATGTCGCCCCCACCCCCCCCCCGGACGTCAGAGTATTGGTCTATAGTTCTTAGCTAATGCTTTGCTGCCACCTTTATGGAGTGGAGGCTATATCCGTTGTTTTTAAAGTGATGTGGAATTTCACCATGTCCAAGCCTCCTCCTCCATAGTGTACTTAGTGCACGCGAGAGGGGTTGCTTGCAGTTCTAATGAAAACAGAGTTCCACGAGTCTGGGCCGGGCTGAGTGCCATAGGCATGTTGTCAATGGCTTTTTCGAAGTCTATCGGAGTTGGGTAATGTAGAATCTGGCATACATTATGGAGTAATGAGCTCATTCTGAGAAATCATTTGGGTCGTCGATCATCAGACGATTAGTGGTTCACTAACAAGAGTCGTACTGGGATTTCAATATTTCACTCATTTCTTGTGTCGTTGTAGTAAGTCCCCATCTGTCTGGTAACGGGCCCGTACTAGATGTGGTATTTTGCCTTTTTTTGGCATATGAAAAGAAAATATTTTGAATTTATTTCAATTTCACTAATAGTCTTTAAGCTCCTCCTGGCCTTTCCTGGTCCTTAAGAGTCATTTGCTTAAGTTCGATAGTTTCAATTCCATGCGTCAAGCGCTCTTTCGTTTATAGATATCTAGCACTCCTGAGGAGCTCAGTGATCGTCGTCGTCTTCGTAGAGGTGAGCGTCTATTTCTCTCAGTTTACTCCTGCTCTTCTTCTTTCTGAGGGGAATTTGCCTAGAAAATGCTTCGGTACCAGGAAGTTGATCCATTTCAAGGCACTGGTTTTTGGATTCCAGGTCATTTAAAGCATCTTCCCAAATGTTTCGTTTAGGACTGGTTTACTGGTCCAGTTGATGTTCTTGTTGTTGATGAATTGTATTTTGTGAAGACACCTTCACAGGTACATGCATTATGCAGTTCAGGACCACTATGCATGTACGTTGGACTTCGATTTTAGTTGTGATCGAATTCGTTGTTTTGATATTCTTATGTATCTTAACAGGTCCTCATTCTTTGTGAAGATAAGGTCAAGAGTGTTTTATAGTCTGGTTGGCTCCCACTTAAAAATTTTTCCTGGTGGCTTAAGGTGTGTTTTACGCAGAGACTTAGTTAGCTGCATGTGTGTGAGACCTTTCATTGCGCTACCTCCGGGGATTGTTTCAGCAATAACATTATTTGTACATTCTTCCATTTTGTATGACTTAGGTTGAAATCACCAAGCAGGTATGATGTTTGGGGATGGAGCTGGAGGTATTCTACAAACAGTAATCGATTTTCAGTAGCTGTTCTTGAACTGTTGGGAGGATTGCATATGGTGGCTTTTGTATAATATACAACAACAATGACTAGAGTTTTGGTTCTCGATCTTTAGTGATAGAACTTCAACTACTATTTGTGGTGTTAAGCAACTCCGTGCGATAAGGGACTCTTTGACTACAGGCCCAACCCCACCTTGTTGCCTGTTTTTTCTGTCGCATCTAAAAAGGTTGTAACACTTATCCATATTTCACTGTCAAAGTGATCTTTTGTGTGAGTCTCTGTGGAAGGATGCAAACATTGCATTAGACTCACTAGAAGTCCACTGATAAAAGGTATTTTTTGTTGGGGAGGGTTTTTAAGGCCCTGTATATTAGCAAATATGAACGAGGTTGTTTTTCTGTTTTTTTGGGGGATTTTGTTTTTGGCATCAGTATTTAATTTGGGGGGTGGTGGCACTTGCACCCCAGTCCTCAAGGTCCAAGGGGGTGGCTATTTTTGTTATTCCTTCCATTTTTTTTTCGTTTCCTGCCACTAAAAAATCACCTGGAGATGGGTTGTCGTAGCTACAAATTGTTTTGTCTTGTGGGGTCTGGGGCCTCCTGGTCCCTTTTAGATGGTATGGAGGGCACTGGAATGTTGTAACACTGCTTCTGGAGGACCGGGGAGTGGCACAATTTTGGGTGAAAAAAAGTACAGGAAAAAGAACGACACACTCCTTTAGACAGGAGGTCGCTACATTTTTTGGGATGGTCAAAGTTGCATGTCCCATTTTTTTCCCCTGTTTTTCCCATGCTTACAGATGCCCAAGCATAATATTTGCACAAATTCACCTTGGGTTGAGAATTGTTGGGGGTGTGTTGTCAATTTCTGCAGGTTCTGGACTGCACTATATCCTCATATCCAAGCCAGGGCCACCCCGTCCTGGATTCCATCTACTTTCCCCAGTAGAGGAAGGAGGAGACCCTCTCCAACATCTGTACAGTGGGCCACGTCTTGTGCAATGATGGTTGTATATTTACTGTTTTGGGGTGGTTTGGGTAGTGTCCCTAGGAGAGTCTGGGTGGCAGTAAGGCTGGGGGCGGGGGTCTGGTCAGCCTGGGGCTGGGGGGGTGGGGCTGGGTCTGGGTAAAGCGCTGGGCCGGGGCCCAGCACCACACTGTGGGTATTAGTGCTATGACTGGGGGAGCCTGGGCCAGCACCAGCACTGTGGGTTTTGGTGCTATGCCGGGGGGACCCTGGGCCAGCACCAGCACTGTGGGTATTAGTGCTATGACTGGGGGATGGGTCTGGCTTAGCACATATGGGTGACTAGATAGTTTCGAGTCATCTGTTGTGATATGGACATTCTGCATTTTTTGATACACTATCTCTTGCTCCCATGTTTTTTTATATTTTTGGTAGACTATCCAAGAGGTCACTTTGTTTTCTTTTAAAAAAAATTTTCAATTGTTTTAACCCCAAAAAAAAAACCCCCCAAAAAACCCGGGCTGAGTTTAAAACATGGCTAAATGAAATACCCAAATAAGTTTTTAACTGGTATTTTAACCTGGAATTCCAGGATTTACCCAAAAACAATTTTTCAGACAAACCCGTAATCCTAAAGAATCAGAATTTACTTTCCGTAACATGCTTTAAAAATTTGAAAAAGGGAAAAAAACCCCAACCCCCCCGGGGGTTCCCCGGCAAGGTTTAAAACTCCAGCCCGTCCTAAAAAACCATTATAAAAATTCAAAACCCCTTTTTTTTTTTAAATAAAGGTTGCACGGGTTTCCCCACGTTTTTCCCAAACAGGTGGGGAAAGGGAAAAGGGGGTTACCCAGGTTTCTAGGCCAAGTCAAAAATTGTCTGAAAACTTGAATTTCACAAATCCCCTTGTAAAATTCCATGTTTAAAATATTAAAAAAAATTGGTGCTTAGTCACTTTTATGGTTCCAGGGCTGGGTTTTGGATCCAGGCCCGGGCAATCCCCGGGGGGTTGGTTTTTTAAATTAAAATTTTTCTGTTCCTGAAGGGGG
>NC_069458.1:4956842-5019028 GCF_026875155.1 Cherax quadricarinatus | reverse complement strand
CGGACAGGCAGGTCCACTAGGGTTTATTCACCTTTAAACCTAACTTTTGACATTACCGGGGATCCACTAGTGGATTTTTCCCCCTGAAACCTAAATTGCTGACATGAAGGTCCATAGTGGTTCTCCACCTGTAACACCCAAGTTATGAAACTACCACGACCCTAGTGGTTCCTCTTCACCTGAACACCTACTTAGGCAGAGCAGGTCCACTAGTGGATTTTTCCTTCACCCGTAAACCTAAATTTTGTATGAGCGCGTCCCCTTTGTGATTTCTCCCCTGTAAAAAACCAACTTAATGACACAGCACTTCCACTCTTGGGTTTTTTTTCCACCTTAAAGTTTAAATTTCTGATAGCCAGCTTCCCCTAGTGGTTCTCTTCCCATAACTTCTAAAATTAGACATCAGCATCGCCACTAAATGGATTCCTCCCCCTGTAACACCAATTTCCTGACCGCCAGGGTCCATATTTTTCTCTCCACCTGTAAACCCAAATTCGCATGGCACGTTCCCCCGTGGATTTTCTCCCCTGTTAAAACCTAATTACTGACTCAAAGCATCCACTGTGGATTTTCTCAACCTGTAAAACATAAAATTGCTGACTTTAGCAGCGTCCACAGGGATTTTTCTCCAACTGTAAACCTAACAAAACTGACCTTTTCCCGCGACCTAGTGGGTTTTTCTCCACCTTAACACCAACTTATGACATGAGCAGCGTCCACTAGTGGTTTTTCCTCCACCCTTTTAAAACTAACTTACTGACTGGGAGCCCCTAGTGGATTTCTCCAAAACCCGAGACCTAAAATTACGGGCTGACACGTCCTCTAGTCATTTTTCCACCGTAAAAAACCAATTAAAGACATCACATGCCACTCTGGTTTCTCACCGTAAACCCAACTTACTGATAGACCAGCTTTCCCCTAGTGGTTTTTTTTCCCCTGTAACACCAACTTAGACATGACCCAATCCAAGGAATTCTTCACCCCGTAAACCTAAATTACTGACTGAGCAGCATCCCTAGTGGTTCACTCCACCTGTAACACCTAACTTACTGACACGACCAGGGCCACTAGGGATTCTCCCCCTGAAAAGCCAAAATTGTGCAAGGCAGGTCCCCTAGGCATTTTCTCACCCGTAACACCTAAATTTCTTCATGCCAACGACAATCATTCTCTCCAACTGTAAAACCCCAACTTTCTGACATGACCCCAGGGGCCCCCCTTTCCCCTAAAAAATGGGACTTTCCTCTCCACCTGAAAACCCAATTACTGACAGACCCCGCCACTCGCAGATTTTCCACCTGTAAAAAACCCAACTGCTGACATGACAACTTTTATGTCGATTTCCCCCCCCCCTGGGAAAAACCCAACTTTGACATGAGCAGCAACAAATAAGGATTTCTCCACTTAACCCCTAACTTATGACAAGAGAGCGTCCATCGTGGATTCTCCACCCGAATACCAATTACTGAAGACCAGCGTCTACTAGGGATTTTCCCCCCCTGTAAACTAATTTACGACTAACGGGTCCCTAGTGGTTCTCTCCCCCTGTAACACTAACTTACTTACATGCAATCCCTAGGATTTTCTCCACCTGTAAAAAAACTTTTCTAACATGGCAGCGACCCCTAGTGGATTCTCTCCCCCGTAACAAATTACGACAGAGGGCCCCGGGCCCCCTCCCCCAAAAAAGGTTGTATTCTCTCCCCTTGTAACACCTAACTTTCTGACTGAGCAGCGTCCACTGTGGATTCTCGCCACCGTAAAATTAATTACTGAATGAGCACGTCCCCTATGGATTTGTCCACCTTTAAAACCTAACTTATGACTGAAGCTTCTACTATGGATTCTCCCATGTAACACCTAACTTAATTACATATAACCGTCCTCTAGTGGGTTCTCTCCACCTGTAAAACCTAAATTTTTGACATGACCACTTCGATAGTGGGTTTCTCCCCCTGTAACACCAACTTTTACATACCCGCTTCGACTAGGGATTCTCCTCTGTACCCTAAATTGTGCAGGCCAGCGTCCAATGGGTTCTCTCCCCCCCTTTTCACCAAATTACTGACATGTTTAGCTTCCCTGGGGGTTTTCTCCCCGGTAAAACCCCAAATTACTGACATGACCACAATCCCCCAGTGGTTTTTCTCCACGTAAACCTAACTTTTTGACTGGCAGCTCCCCCATGGATTCCTCCACCCGTAACACCTAATTACTGACCGACAGGTCCCCCTGTGTTCCTCCACCTGAACGCCCAACTTTCTGAAAGAGCAGGTCCCCCTAGGGTTTAACCCGTAACACCTAAACTGCTTCATGACCACGTCCCCTATTGCATTCTCGCCAAATGTATAATCGCTGAACTTGATAGGCGATAGTGCAGCGTCCACGTCCCGCTCGCTCTAGTGGATTCTCTCCAACTGTAACAACCTAACTTACTGAAAGACCAGCTTCACACTAATGGTCTCTCTCCCCTGAAACAATAACTACTGTACATGACATCGTTCCACTCGCAGATCTCTCCACTGTAAAACCTAATTGATGACATGACAACTTCCACTAGTCGATTCTCTCCACCTGTAATCACCTAACTTACTGACCTGAGCAGCAACACTAATGGATTCTCTCACCAGTAACCTAACTTATGGCGACAAGAAGAGTGTCCACTCGTGGGATTCTCTCCACTGTAATACCTATTCTTACGTGGACTGACCAGGTTCGACTAGTGGATTCTACCGCCCTGTAAACCTATTTACTGAATAAAAGCGGCGTCCACTAGTGGATTCTTCCACCTGTAAAAAATGGCTCGGAGTCTGTGTTTGGTTTATCGGTCGCGGGTCCCTTAATGCTTACTTACATGTCGGCAGCAGTCCATAGTGGATTCTTTCATCCACGATTGTAAATCATAAGTCTTACTAAAGCATCGCAGCGACCGGATAGTGGATTCTCTCACTGTAAAGACCTAACTTAATGACATGAGCAGCGTTCACTAGTGGATTCTCTCACCTGTACACCTAACTTACATATGAATGAGCAGCGTCCATAGTGGGATCTTCACTTGTAACACTAACTTTACTGACATGAGCAGGCGTCCGTAGTGGATTCTCGCACCTGTAACATTCTAACTTACTGAATGAGGCGCGGGAGGGGGGGTCCACTAGTGTTTTGGATGGCATGACGCTTCTACTAGTGGATTCTCTCCATGTAACAACTAACTTACTTACATGATAACCGTCCTTCTAGTGATTCTCTCCACCTGTAACGTTGATCTTTACTGACATGACCAGCTTCTGAATCTTTGGTTGTGCATGACTCACCTGTAACACGAACTTTAGTGACAGAGTGTACCAGTTGATAGAGGGATTCTTCCTCTGTAATGCCTAACTTGTGCTGACATGTGCAGTCTGTTCCACTAGTGGATGTCTCTCCACCTGTTTAGCACTAACTTACTGGACATTGATAACCGTCACTAATGGATTCTCTCCGCATTGTAAACACCTAACTAATGACGATAACGCAGGTTATCCATCTAGAAGAATGCTCTCCTCTGATAACACCAAACGTTACTGACATGAGATGTCATCGTGAGTATTCTTTACAATGTAGCACATTAATTGTATGGTATGTGAACCAGCTTCCGTAGAGGATTCTCTACACCTGTACCCTAGATTCCTGACTCGGCCAGGGTTCACTAGTGGATTCTCTACCCCTGTAACTCCTAACTTACTGACTGAGAGCGTCAGAGCAGGTGGGATTCTCTCCACCTGTAACACTCTAACTTACTGCATGAGCAACATTCACTAGTAGAGTATTTCTCTCCACCTGTGACACCTATTTTAACTGACTTGAGCAGCGTCCACTAGTGGATTCTCTCCTCCTGTAGCTCCTAACTTACTTATGTCTGAGCAGCATCCTCTCGTGGATTCTCTCACCTGAACATCTAACTTACTGCATGAGCAGTGTCAATAGTTGATGCTCTCCACCTGTAAAATCTAACTTACGGACACGATGGAGCGTCCACTAGTGAAATCTCTCAACTGTAAAACTACTTACTAACATGAGCAGCTTCCACTAATGGTTTTCTCACTGTACACCTAACGTACTGATATGTCCAGCTTCCACTAGGGTTGTTCCAACCTGAAGTTTTTAACTTACTGATATGACAACTTTCCAATAGGGGATTCTCTCACTGTAAACACCTAACTTAAGACACGACCAGCGTCACAAGTGGATTCTCTCCACCTGTACACCTAAACTTACTGACATGACAGAGGTCCACTAGTGGGATTCTCTCTCTGTAACACCTAATTTACTGACATGTGCAACATTCACTAGTGGATTCTCCTCTGTGAGACCTATCTTACTGACATGAGCGGGTCCATAGTGGATTTCTCTCCTCCTGTAACACCTAACTTACTTACTGCAGGAGCAGCATCCGCTAGTGGATTCTCTCCGCCTGTAACACCTAACTCACTGACATGAGACAGCGTCCAACTAGTTGGATTCTCTCCAACTCGTAACACCTTAACTTGCTGAACATGATCACGCGTCCAATAGTGGTGATTCTCTCACTGTTACACCGTAACTTACTGACTATGACGAGTGTCACTTGTGGAATCTGTCTCCGCTGTAACCACCTAACGCGTTTTTGACATGAGAGCAGGCGTCGCACTAGTGGATTCTTCGCCCCTTAGTAACACCGTAAAGCTTCTATAGACATGAGCAGCGTCCACTAGTGGGAGTCTCAATCCTGATAACGCCTATCTTACTGAATAACCCGCGCTCTCCACTTAGTGGATGCTCTCCATCTGTAAATAAGTCTCTATCTTAATGACTAGTCGGTGTGTTTCATGGAGAGAGTTCCGGGAGTCAAGCGCCCCCTCGGCCCCCGGTCTGTGGACCCGGCCTCTGGTAGAGTCAGAGCATGATCAACCAGGCTGTTACTGTGGTTGCCACTCAAGTCAAACATTCAGAGCAACAGCCCGACCTGAGGGCAGGTAACGATCTTTAGGATTTTGTCCACTCTGCGTGTTGAAGAATGCAGGGGTTCTATTGGTAAATTTTGCTTAGGTTTGCGGGATGCAGCGTGAAACAGTCTCAGTCCCCGACACTTATTGCATGTTTTTATCGTGTAGTGACACCCCTGTTTCCATTTTGGGGGATGTTGCATCGTCTGCCAAGTCTTTTTTTACTATCGTTTGATGAATTTTCGGTTGGTTCATGGTCGATACTGTCCCTCTAGGGTTTTTTGGGGTATATAATCATGTATTCTCCCGCCTGCGTTCCAGGGGAATACAGGTTCAGAAAATAAAATAAAAATTTCAAGCGCTCCCAGTAATTTTTTGAGGTGTTTTTTCTCGTTATGTGCGCTATGAAGGTTCTCTGTACATTTTTTAGGTTAACAAATTCACCTGCCTTTATAGGTGCTGTTAGGGTGCCAGCAATATTCAGCTTAGATAGAAAAAAGCCAATGAAGAAGTGTCATCATAGGCTTGGCCATCCTAGTTTTGAAGGTTCTCATTGTACATCATGTCATTTGTCGAGCAGCTGCGATTGATATAATGCTATGGTCCTTGAAAGGTGAATCCTCCAACTTGGTTCACTCCCAGGTCTTTCGCGTTGGTTTTTGCTCTATGTTGTGGCCGGAATGTGTTCTGTCTCTGATGAAGTTATAAATTCCTCGTGTTTACTATATCGGGGTAATTGTAATTTTATCATACCGTAGAAACTTCATATTGTTTTTCAGCAGGCCCACTGGAGATTGGGTTCATTGTCGCCTGGAGTTGCAGTGTCCTGCTATTGGAAGCACTGTCATCAAGATTCAGGGATCATCTGCAACGGAATACGCGGTGCGTGGCGGACATCCTTGTCTATGTCAGATATGAGGTTGAAACAAGGATGGGAGAGGAACACTGTGCCTTATTGAAAGAGCTGTTCACCGTAGCAGCCTCGGACTGTACTTCTTTTGACTACTATTCTTTGTGTTCTGTTTGTGAGGATATTGTAGATCCATCTACAACTTTTCCTGTTATTCCTTTGAAGCATTTTGTGCGCTATTACGCCTGCTGTCAACTTGTCGAAGGGCCTTTTGGCGAGAAGTCTGTATATAAAAAATCTGCTTTCTTTTTGTTTTCTAGTGATCTAGGACGGGTCGTTAGTGATCCAATAGTTGAGAAAGACAGGAGCGACTGCTCTAAACCCATGGTTGCCCTGGGTTGTGTAACTGATGATTTTCTAGAGGGTGGCGATCTTCCTTCTAAGACCCTTTCAAGATTTTTTATATGGAATGTTTTGTGCTATCGGTCAGTAGGTCTTTGCTATTGCTTTACTGCCCCCTTTATGGTGTGGGGCTATGTCTTTTTTTTAGTAGCTGTGGGACGACCCCCATGCCATGCTACCTCTTCGAATAGGGATTGGTAAAAGCTCGTGAATAGGGGGGGGGCTTTCTTGCAGTTCTTGATGAACCACGGAGTGTTCCATGCGTTGGCCCTGGGGCAAAGTGCATGAGTATTTCATTTAGCGCCAGTTCCGAAGTCATTTGGTGTCAGGATAACATCAGTTAGGCTTGTGTTAAACTAAATTCTGTGTCTCTCATAAAAATAATTTTTGATATTCGACTCTCACCTGGTTAGCGGCTTGCTAAAACGGTGTCATACTGGGACTTGAGTAGCTCACTCATTTCCTTGCTGTCATCTGAGTAGGACCATAATGTTTAAGTAGGGGCCAATACTGGACTTGTTCTCGACTTTGATTTGGCTTAGGAAAAGAATATTTTGGGTTTCTTTCGAATTTTCATTTTAGGCTTTTAGTTCTTCCCACGATTCCTGACTCCTCTAAGGTTCCTTTAGCTTAAGTTCGTGTTTGCATTTCTCTGACAGTGGACTCCTCGCATTTCAGCGTATATGGCTCTCTTTCTGCCGCTCTTGTATTCTTTTCGTCTCCGCGTAAGGGGAGCGCAGTTCTTTCACTATTATACATCTACTCCTCCTTTTTCTTAAAGGAATTAAGCCTGAGCATACATCGAGTGCCACGAGTTAATATGTTCTAGACATTAAGTGGGGTCTGTGTGGCTTAGTCTATCTGTCCAGATAATATCGGATAGGACTTGGTTTACTTGGTTCCCCTTTATGTTCTTGTTAGTTACGAGGTGATTCGTGAAATCTCGCATTACTAATTCTCATTAGTCGGTCTGGTGCTCCGCGGTCATAGATGTCTGAACTCGAATTGAGATTGTTGTTCTGGAGGTGTATATTGTTTTTGATATTGTGACATTATTTATCAGATCATCATTGTTGTGTTATTCTCCAGTTATTAGGCTCTATTTTTAGCTTGTTCAAGTTGTAATTTTGTTGCAGTGTTTTAAAAGTCGTGTGTTGGTGTTTTTCGTCTGAGCTGCCTCTGGTGTTATCACTTGCAACAACATTATTGCGATATTCTCCATTTTAGGTACCTTAAGTTGAAATCCCCGAAAGAGCAAGTTTTGGGGGCAGGAGTTGCAGATTTTCCAGACAGTGGGCAATTTTTAACTGCCTGTTCTGGTAAAGAGCTGGTACGTTGCGATCCGGAGGCATGATAGACTACCACAGACTAGTGTTTGTGGTTCTCGCGATCGCTTTACTAGCTAAGAACATTTCTCGACTACATCATTGAGGCATTAAGGCACGTTCTGGTGATTGCAAACACGTGACTCTGCCGATATACAGGCTAAAGCCCCCATTTTGCCGTTCACTCTGTCGCTTCTCGTATTGGTTGTAACCTGGGTTCCATATTTCACGTTATCCAATGTGAGCCTTATGTGGGTCTTGTGAAAAGACGCGAACATTGCTGTTTGCCTTGCAAGCAGTACACGGATTAAAGGTATTTTTGTTGTTCGCGTGGCTGGCTGATAGACACTGTAATATTGTGCATAAGGAAGAATGTCACTTGACTGGAGGTTGGTATTGTGTTACGAGGGGAGACTTTTTTTTTCCGGCACTTAGTATCTGTATCTGTTGGTTTGGAGTGGAGGGGCCATCTACTGTGGTTCCACTCAGGAATGACTGAATTTCTGAGGTGTTGATTTCTGCCATTTCCTGCCAGTTTTTTTCCTCCTGGCATTAAAAAAATCTCCTCTTGTGTGGCTGTGGTACCAGTTTTTCCTTGGCTGGATGTTTTGTTCTTTTTGTCCCTTTAGATTGGTGTGCCTGGCAATTAAAATGATATAGCACAGTCTTTATTGTACTGAAGAGGGACACATTTCAGGGTGAAAAGATTACGGAAGTGAGTTTGCATTTTCATGGTGTCATATTGGCACGCATTTTCTAGGGTGGTTGAAGTTGCACGTCAATCTGTTTTTCCAGATTTCCATACCTACAGATACCAAGTGCATAGTCTGTCGCACAGGCTTGGTTTCCGTTTGTTTCCCTGGGGTTTTGTGACTGTTATTCATGTTGTGATGTGTGCCTGGCTTCTTGCCTATCATCATAGCATAACAATGGAGCTCTCGCCAGATTGTTTTTTTGTAATGCATCCTCACTAATGTAGGGGAGTCCCTTGTTAGCGCGGCTAGGCTTATATTCTGGGTTTTTACTAGTTTGGTAATATTGTTTAATTTTTATGTCTTTGACTACACTTGTTTCCTTCACTACACTTTCTGTCTCCCTCGAGGTCGCAGTGTGTTGTATTATGCATCCTTCCTGCGTATATTTACTGACTACCTCGGGACAGCACCTCCTTCCTCACCATTAATGTTACAGGACTGCATGTCCCTCCTCACCATTACTGTCTATCAGGAGCTCCTCATCCTCACATACTGTCTCGAGGCAGCACCTCCAGATACACCATTACTGTTCTCCTGGACAACATTATCAGCCCCACATTTACTGTTACAGGGCAGCACTCCAGGCCTTTACAGTTTTGGACTACATGACCAGCATCAAGGGCGATACCATCCAGCCCAGACTTTTTATTTTCCCATCTGTTATAGAATGCTTCCAGGTTTTCTATGAATGCTGCTTTGATGTTATCCTTTTTTAAAACCAATGTGATTTTAGTCCACAGATTTTTCTCATTTGGGCATACCCAAAAACACTTCCCTGATTTAATACTGCTTGTAGATAGTTCTTGGATATCTGCACAAGGGGCGTGACACCAATTTCCACAAAAAAAAGCAATTTATCCATGCAGAAGCCCATTTGTTTGTTGTACTGCAGACTACACAGAGCTTCATAATGTGATTTGAATGGTTAATTTACTGTAATTCTACTAGTAACCTCTTGAATATTCTAGTAATAGCCTTAAAGTGAAGCTCTAGCTATTTGTATTTCTATTTCTAACTGTACTTGTATATTAGGACAGCTTACCGGAGAACGTTTGTTTTATATTTATTGTTTGTGTTTGATAAGGGTGCCTAAAACCCCGTCTGTTTACAGTCTGCTTTATTGTCCAACGAATCCATTTGAAACCGGTCAAGGGTTCGGACCAGTCAAAGGTTCAGAACCAGTCGGATCTGATCAGTGGGTCAATTATTTAAAACATACTGGTCGGTGATTTGGCTATCACATGAAGGAACTACTGAAAATTATATAACTGAGTAATATGTGATTTGATTGATACAAAAGTATAACTTACGTGTTGAAGAACCGGTGATTGCTGGCAGCTCCTGCAATGACGAACGGTCGAGGTCTCAACCCATGTTTATCGATCACTGTATCTAGCTTTTCTAGGTTTTTTCCGTCTCCACCACAACAAATGCTATATTATCACTATAGTTGACTGGTGGAATTATTGGAGGAAAGATGCTTTTTCTGTCGTAATATTTGCTTCTCGTTGTGTATATTGCGACCGCTGGTAACTAGAGGTTATATGAATTTCACTGTATACGTCTGGTATTTCAACAAAAGATAAAAGACTAATGAAAGTCACTCCACTCCACTAAGTACAATTATATTACTGGTTAGTTGCTACTACAACACTGTATTCTGCTATTCACTGGTATCACTAGATTATATGCGAGGTACACTAGCAGGCTAGGAAGATTATATGCGAGGTCCACTAGCAGGCCAGGAAGATTATATGCGAGGTACACTAGCAGGCCAGGAAGATTATATGCGAGGTACACTAGCAGGCTAGGAAGATTATATGCGAGGTACACTAGCAGGCCAGGAAGTTATATGGGGGTACACTAGCAGGCAGGAGATTATTGAGGTACACTAGCAGGCCAGGAAGATTATATGCGAGGTACACTAGCAGGCTAGGAAGATTATATGCGAGGTACACTAGCAGGCCAGGAAGATTATATGCGAGGTACACACAAGATAGTCGGTACAGCCAGGAAGATTATATGCGAGGTACACTAGCAGGCCAGGAAGATTATATGCGAGGTACACTAGCAGCAGAAGATTATATCGAGGTCCACTAGCAGGCAAAGAAGATTATATGCGAGGTACACTAGCAGGCCAGGAAGATTATATGTGAGGTACACTAGCAGGCCAGGAAGATTACATGTGAGGTACACTAGCAGCCAGAAGATTATATGTAGGTACACTAGCAGCCAGGAAGATTATATGTGAGGTACACTAGCAGGCCAGGAAGATTATATGTGAGGTACACTAGCAGGCCAGGAAGATTATATGTGAGGTACACTAGCAGGCCAGGAAGATTATATGTGAGGTACACTAGCAGGCCAGGAAGATTATATGTGAGGTACACTAGCAGGCCAGGAAGATTATATGTGAGGTACACTAGCAGGCCAGGAAGATTATATGTGAGGTACACTAGCAGGCCAGAAGATTTATATGTGAGGTACACTAGAGCAGGAAGTTTATTAGGTACACTAGAGGCCGGAAAATTATATTGATACACTAGCAGCCAGGAAGTTATTATGTGAGGTACACTACAGCCAGAAGATTAATGTAGGTACACTAGCAGCCCGGAAGATTTATATGTGAGGTACACTAGCATGCCAGGAAGATATATTAGGTACACTAGAGGCCTGGGAGATTATATGTGAGGTACACTGCAGGACAGGAAGATTACTATGTGAGTACACTAGCAGGGCAGGAAAATTACAATGTAAGGACACTACAGACCGAGATTAATGTGAGACATACAGGCCAGGAAGATTTTAAAGTGAGGGAACTACAGACCAGAAGATTATCGTGAGGTACACTAGCAGGCCAGGAAGATTATATGTGAGGTACACTAGCAGCCAGGAAGATTATATGTCAGGTACCTAGCAGACCAGAAGATTCATGTGAGGTCACCTAGCAGGCAGGAAGATTAATGTGAGGTACACTAGCAGGCCAGGAAGATATAACGTAGGTACACTAGCAGGCCAGAAGATTATATGGAGTGTACACTAGTAGGCCAGGAAGATTAATGTGAGGTACACTAGCAGCCAGGAAGATTATAGAGTACACTAGCAGGCAGGAAGATTAGTGTAGGTACACTAGCAGGCCAGGAGATTATATGCGAGGTACACTAGAGCTAGGAAGATTACATGGAGTACACTACAGGCCAGGAAGATTATGTCGAGTACACTAGCAGGCCAGGAAGATTTTATGCGAGTACACTAGCAGGCCAGAGATTTATAGAGGTCACTAGCAGGCCAGGAAGATTATATGTGAGGACACTAATATGAGGCCGGTAAGATTATATCTGAGGTAACTAGCAGGCCAGGAAGATTAATAAGCAGCTGAATCTATACTGCGAGGTCACTGCAGGTCATACAAGATTATATCGAGTACACTAGCGGCCAGAATATATATACAGGTATATACAGGCCACTGGAGATATACATATACACTAGTAGACAGGGTGCCACTTAGTATACACTAACACATGGAATTTTAGGGTGCTACGTAGTAAAACACTATAACAACTATGTATACATAGGGGCCACTGTAATTATATCTATACACTAGCAGGCCTAGGAGTTACTGTGAGTACACTACAAACACTGTGAATATTGGGTACCTCACCAGGAAGATTATATGATACACTATGTAACCAGGGTGTCATGTAGGGAATACACAGAATTATATGATCACTAGGGTCCATTTATGTATACACTATACCAGGGATACTAGGGTCAGTTAGTATCCTATAACATTGAGTGTATACTAGGGCCAAGTATGTATACACTATGACAAAACTAGTATAGCTAGTGTACCACTAGTCAGTATACACAATAACAGCTATGTACTAAGGGTTGCACTGTAGTATTGTAAAACACTTAACTCATTATTATAACTAGGGTGCCACTTTAGTATACACATAACACTAGTATACTAGGTGCCACGTAAGTATACACTATAACACTATGTATACTATGGTGCCACTGTAGTATACACTATAACACTATGTATACAATGGTGCCACTGTATATACATCTATACACTATGTAACTAGGGTGCCCACTGTAGTATACACTATACACTATGTACACTAGGGTGCCACTGTAGTATACACTATACACTATGTATACTAGGGTGCCACTGTATATTCTATACACTATGTACTAGGACACGTAGTATACTCTATAACACTATGTAACTAGGGTGCCACTGTAGTATACTCATATAACTATGTAACTAGGGTGCCATGTAGTATACACTATAACACTATGTATACTTAGGGTGCCACTGTAAGTATACCTATAACACTATGTAACTAGGTGACCACTGTAGTATACACTATAACACTATGTACACTAGGTGCCACTAGTAAATACTACTAAACACTATGTATACTGGTGCACTGTATATACCTATAACACTATGTAACTAGGGTGCCACTGTAGTATACACTATAACACTATGTAACTAGGGTGCCACTGTAGTATACATCTAACACTATGTAACTAGGTGCCACTGTAGTATACACTATAACACTAAAAGTACACTAGGGTGCCACTATAGTATACACTATACACTATGTATACTAGGGTGCCACTGTAGAATACACTAGTATACACTACTATACACCCTAGTATACACTATGTTTACTAGGTGCCCACTTGTAGTATCACTGTAACACTAGAATAGTAGGTGCCATAGTAGTAAACCCTAACACACTAGGTAAACTATGTTGCCACTGTAGTATACACTATACACTATGTATACTATGGGGTCACTGTAGTATAGACTATAACACTATGTATACTAGGGTGTACACTATGTATACTATGGTGCCACTGCAGTATACAATTAGAAACTATGTAACAAGGGTGCACTGTAGTATACACTATACCCTATGTATACAGGGTGCCACTTGTAGTTATACACTATTATACCATACTATATCACCCAAGTATACACTATATAAACTAGGGTGCCAATATAGTATTTCCTATAACACTAGTATACTAAATGTGCCATGTAGTATAAACATACACTAAGTATACTAGGGTGCAACTGCAGTAACACTATAACCATACTGAACACCAACTAGAATACACTGTATACACTAGGGTGCCAAAATAGTATTACACAATGACACTATGTAATATTTGGGTGCCACTGTAGTATACAATATAACACTATGTATACTATTGTGGCACTGTATATATATAACTATAACACTATGTAACTAGGTGCCCCAGTAGTATACACTATAACACATGATAACTAGGGTGGTCAACTGTAGTATACTCCTTACACTATGTATACTAGGGTGTCACTGTAGTTAAATGCACTATACCTATGTATACAAAGGGTGCCACTGTATGATATCACTATACACTATGTATATTAGTGTCACTTGTAGTTATACACTATACACTAATTATACTGGGTAGCCCTGTAGTATACACTATACACTATTATACTAGGGTGTCACTGTAGTATACACTACACACTATGTATGCCAGGGTGGCCACTGTAGTTTACACTAAACACTATGTATACTAGGGTGACTCTGTAATGTATAACACTATACACTTGTAGACTAGGGTGCCACTGTAGTATACACTATACACAAGTAGACCGGGTGTCACTGTAGTATACACAATGCCTATGTATACTTGGGTGTCACTGTCGTATACAATATACACTATGTAACTAGGCGAGCCCACTGTAGTAATCACTATACACTATGTACATAGGGTGACACTTTAGTATATACTACACTATGATATATTTTAGGGTGTCCACTATAGCATACAATATACACTATGAAAACTAGGTGCCAAGTAGTACACGATACACTATGTATGCTAGGGTGCCACTGTAGTAAAACTATACACTATATATGCTAGGGTGCCACAGTAGATACACACACTACATATACTCGGTGCCACTGTATATACACTATACACTATGTATACACATTAATTTATGAGGGAGAATTTCTCTCTTCTACTAAGAAAAGTTCTATTGTTATTATTATTTTTGCTCAAGGCACACTAGGCCTATTGTTCCCCTCCTGGCAGTAAACTCTGCAGGCACTGCAGTATACTCCTGGCAGTAAACTCAGCTAGGTATGCAGCATACTCTGGCCGTAAACTCTGCTAATGAAGTGCCATCTATACTCTCTCAGTAACTCTGCTAGGTACTCGCAGTATAACTCTGGCAGTAAACTCTGCTAGGTACAGCAGTAATCTCTGGCAGTAAACTCTGCTAGGTACTGCCAGTATACTCTGCTGTAAACCTGCTAGGTACTGAAGTATACCTGCAGTAAACTCTGCTAGTACTACAGTATACACTGCAGTAAACTCTGCTAGGACTGCGTTATACTCTGGCAGTAAAACTCTGCAACAGTACTGCAGTATACTCCATGGAAGTAAACTCTGCTAGTGTACTGCCGTATACTCTGGCAGTAAACTCTGCTAGGTACTGCAGTATACTCGGCAGTAAACACTGCTAGTAAGTGCAGTATACTCAGGCAGTAAACTCTGATAGGTACGCAGTATTCTCAGGCTATAAACTCGTGCTAGGTGCTGCAGATACTTCTGGCAGTAAACTCTGCTATAATTGCATGATCCTCGCAGTAAACTCTGCTAGGTACAGCAGAATCCTCGTGCCATAAACTCTGCAGGTAATGCATATACTCTTGCAGTAAACGCTGGTAGTTACTCCAGTATAACTCTGGCAACAAACACTGCAAGGTACTGCCAGTAATAGCTCTGGCATAACTCTGCTAGGTACTGCAGTATACTCCTGGCAGTAAACTCCGCTAGGTACTAGCACTATACTCCTGCAGTAAACACTGCTAGGTACTGCAGTAATACTGTGGCATAATCTCTCTAGATACTACAGTATATGCTGGCAGTTAAACTCTGCTAGGTACTGCAGTCATACTCTGGCAGTAAGACTCTGTCAAAGGTAGTGCAGGAATACTCTGGAAGTAAACACTCAGCTAGGTAGTGCAGTTATACCTGGCAGTAAACTCTGGCTAGGTAATGCAGTATCCTCTGCTGTAAAAACGCTGCTAGGTTACTGCAGTATACTCTGGCAGTAAAACTCTGCTAGGTACTGCAGTATACTCTGGCAGTAAACTCTGCTAGTAGTGCAGTATAACTCTGGCAGTAAACTCTGCTAGGCTACTGCAGTATTCTCTATCTGTAACCTCTGCTAGGAACTGCAGAGTATACTCTGGCCAATTTAAAAATTTTTCCCTGTAGGTAACTGCAGTATACTCTGCAGTAAACTCTCTAGGTACTGCAGAATACTCGGCAGTAAACACTGCTAGGTAGTTGCAGTATACTCTTGCAGGAACCTCTGGTGGTACTCCAGTTATAACTCTGGCAGTAAAACCTCTGCTAGGCTGCTGTATACTCTGGCACAAACTCTGCTAGGACTCCATATACTATGGCAGTAACCTCTGCTAGAACTGCAGTATAACTCTGGCAGAACTCTGCTGTTACTGCAGTAACTGTGGCAGTAATCCTCTACTAGTTACTCCAGTATAGCTCCTGGCAGTAAACTCCTGCTAGGTACTGCAGTATACCCTGCAGTAAACTCTGCCTAGGAACCGCATATACTCTGCAGTAAAACTCTGCTAGGTACTGCAGTAAACTCAGGCAGTAAACTCTGCTAGTACTGCAGTATAACTCTGGCAGTAAACTCTGCTTTTAACTCCCAGTATACTCTGGCAGTAAACTCTGCTAGAACTGAGTAATGCTCTGGCAGGTGTAAAAAACTCTGCTAGGTACTGCATATTACTCTGGCATTAAACTCTGCTAGGAAACTCCAGTATACTCTGGAAGTAAACCTCTGCAAGGTACTCGCAGTATACTCGGCCATAACTCTGCTATGTACTGCAGTAATACTCCGGCAGTAAACTCAGCTAGGTACTTGCAACATACTCTGGCAGTAAACTCTGCTAGGTACTGCAGTATACTTTGGCAGTAAATTCTGCAAGGTACTCCAGTATACTCTGGCAGTAAAACTCTGCTGGGTTTTGCCGAATACTCTGGCAGTAAACTCTGCCTAGTAATCCATATTACTCTGACAGTAAACTCTGCTAGGTACTGCAGTACACTCTCGCAGTAAACTCTACCTGGAGTTTACCTGGAGAGAGTTCCAGGGGTCAATGCCCTCGCAGCCCGTCTGATACCAGGCCTCCTGGTGGATTAGAGCTGATAACCCAGGCTGTTGCTGCTGGCATGCAACGCAAACCAACGTACGAGCCACTGCCCGCTGGTCAGGAACCGACTATAAGAGTGTCTTGTCACGCCACTTGAAGACTGCCAGGGTCTGTTGTATCCCCCTTTATGTATCCTGGGAGGCAGTTGAACAGTTCCCTCGGGCCTCCTGACACTTATTGTATGGTCTCTTAAACGTGCAGCGACACCCCTTCCCTTTCATGGGGGATGGTGCATCGTCTGCCAAGTTCTTTGCTTTCGTAGTGAGTGATTTTCGTGTGCAAAGTTCGAATACTAGTCCCTCTAGATTTTTACCAGTGTATATAATCAAGTACTCTCCCTCCTGTCCTGCGTTCCAGGAATACAGGTTTAGGAACTCAAGCTCGCCCAGTAATTAGGTGTTTTAATCTCCGTAATGGCGCGCCGTGAAAGTTCACTGTCATTTTATCGGTCAGCAATTTCACCTGCCCTTGAAGGTTGGCTGTTAGTGTAGTGACCAATATTCCAGCCTACCTGGAGGTTACCTTGAGGTTAGATTAGAACACTGACCTGATGAGTGTCATCATGGGCTTTGGGCCTCCCAAGTTTTTGAAGGTTCTTATTATCCATCATGTCATTTTTGCTAGCAGATGCGATTGATACAATGTTATGGTCTTTGAAGTGAATCCTCCGACAATGATCACCTCTGCTAATACTGCGTATACTCTGGCAATAAACTCTGCTAGTACTGCAGTATACTCAGGCAGTAAACTCTGCTAGGTACCTCCAGTATACTCTGGCAGTAAACTCTGATAGGTACTGCAGTATACTCTGCAGTAAATTCTGCTAGGTACTGCAGCATGCTCTGGCAGTAACTCTTGGTAGGTAACTGCAGTGTACTCGGGCAGTAAACTCTAGCAGGTACTGCAGGTATATCTGGCAGTATACATTGCTAGTAGTGCAGTATACTCCTAGCAGTAAACTCTGCTAAGTATTGCACAATACTCTGGCAGTTCTCTCTGCTAGGAACCTGAAGTATACTCTGGCAGTAAAACTCTGCTAGGTACTGCAGTATAACTCTGGCAGTAGAATTCTGCTAGGTACTTCCAGTATAACTCCTGGCAAAGTAAACTCTGCTGGGGTGTGGCAGTAAAACACGGGCAGTAGTAAAGTCCTGCTAGGTACTGCAGTATACTCTGGCAGAAACTCAGCTAGGTACTCCAGTATACACTGGCAGTAAACTCTGCTAGGTACAGCAGTTATACTCTGCCCGTAAATTCTGCTAATGTACTGCAGTATACTCTGGCAGTAACCTCCTGCTAGGTACTGCAATATATTCTGCAGTAAACTATGCTAGGTAGTTGCAGTATACTCTGGCAGTAAACTCTGCTAGGTATTGCAGTATACACTCTGGCAGTTCTCTCTGCCAGAACGAAGTATACTCTGGCAGTAAAAATCTGCTAGGTGACAGCAGTATACTCTGGCAGAAAAACTCTTGCTAGGTACTCCAGTAAACTTTTGCATGTAGAAACTCTGCTAGGTACTGCAGTATACTCTGGCAGTGATCTCTGCTAGGTACTGCAGTATACTCTGGCCGTAAACTCTGCTAGGCACTGCAGTAAACCAAGCAGTAACCTGGCTAGTACTGCAGTAAACTCTGGTCAAAACAGTAAATACTCACTAGGACTGCAGTAAACCTGGCAGTAACTCTGCTAGGTACTGCAGTATACTCTGGCATAACTCTGATAGGTACTGCACTATACTCTAGCAGATAAACTCAGCTAGGTAGGTGGCAGTGTACTCTGCAGCAACTCTGCTAGGTGTGGCAGTATACTCTGACAGTAAACTCTGCTAGGGAACTCCAGTATAGCCTCTGCAGACAAACTCTGCTATGTACTGTAGTATACACTGGCAGTAAACTCTGTTAGGTCCTCAGTATACTCTGCAGTAAACACTGCTAGGCACGGCATAGTACTCTAGCATAAACCTGCTAGGTACCGCAATAACTCTGTCAGAAAACTCTGCTAGGATACTGCGTATACTTTGGCAGTAGGACTCTGCTAGGGTAACTGCCAGTAACTCTGGGCAGTAAAATACTGCTAGGTATCTGCAGTATACTCTACAGTAAACTCTGCTAGGTAATGCGGTTATACTCTGGCAGCAAACTCAGCTAGGATGTGCAGTATACTCTGACAGTAAACTCTGCTAGGTACAGCAGTATACTCTAGCAGAAAACTCTGCAAGAACTGCCAGTATCACAGCAGTAAAACACTGCTAGGTACTGCAGTATACTCTGGCAGTAATCTCTGCTAGGTCTGTCGTATACTCGGCCATAAACTCGCTAATGTAGTGTCAGTATACTCTGGCAGTAAACTCGCTAGGTAGTGCAGTATACTCTACAGAAACCTCTGCTAGGTACTGCAGTATACTCTGGCAGTAAACTCGTTAAGTACTGCAGTATACCTCTTGCAATAAACTCTGCTAGGTACTGAATTAAACTCTGGGCAGTAAACTCTGGTAGGTACTGCTTGTAGTCACTCTGGCATAAACTCTGCTATGTATTGCAGTATACTCTGGCAGTAAAACTCTTGCTAGGTAGTGCAGTATACTCTGGCAGTAAACCTGCAGGTAGTGCAGTATACTCTGGCAGTAAACACTGGTAGGTAGAGCAATAAATCGGTAGTAAACTCTGCCTGGTACAGCACTATACGCTGGCAGTAAACTCTGCTAGTACGAGCAGTACACTCTGGCAGTAAACTCTGCTAAGTATATGCACACTAATCCTTCCTTTAATGACTCAGTATATACTATTTTCTCCACACAAGATTGGCTCCAAGTGCTAGACTGATGTATCGTATAAGATTGATGGCACATTTAAAAAATCATAGCACGTAGAGCACCGTGAAAACACAGAAAATACGGAGAAACAACGAGGCCACGCAACCACGCGCTATTGTTGGACTCATACTGCACCAACCTCTCACTGACCAGCTGGAGTGTGGGCCGCATACTATAGACTAAAACTGCACCACCTTTCACAGAAGAAGCATGGAAGAGTGGCCGGACCAGACACTATGGCGCATACAACCCTAACACTGACCAGCTTGGTGTGTGGTGGGCCGGACACTATAACTGCACCACCTCTCACTGACCAGCTGGTGTGATGGGTGGGGCCGATAGTATACTGCAACACCCTTTCACTGACCAGCTTGTTAGTGCTGGGGGCCGGACACTAGCTGCTCTACAGCTGACTGACCAGATCGAGAGAGTGGTGGGCCAGACACTATCAGCACTACCTCACAAAGACCAATGGTGATGGAGGGGCCGGACACTGTACTGCACCACCTCTCTTTGACCAGCTGGTGAGTGTGGCCTGTCACTATTCTGCACAACCTCTCACTGACTCCCTCATGGAGAGTGGTGGCCAAGACACAAATACTGCACCACCTCTCACTGACCAACTGGTAAGTGGTGGGGGCCGACACAATACTGCACCACCTCTCACTGACCCGCTCGTGAGTGATGGGCCCACACACTGTACTCAAACTTACCACCTGACTGCCAGCTGGAGAATGGTGGGCCAACACAATACTGCACCACCTCTCACTGAACCAGCTGGTAGAATTGGTCGGCGGGTCAATAAACTGCGCCACCTCTCACTGACTATCAGCTGGAGAGTGGTGGCGCGGACACTATACTGCACCACCTCCACTGACGCAAAGCTGAGTGGTGGGATGGACCACTGTACTGCACACACCTCACAATGACCAGATGGGGAGATTGCCGGGCCTGACCCTATTCTGCAACAACCTCTACACTGACAGCTGAAGTGATGGACAGACACTGTACTGCACCACCTCTCATTGACACTGGAGAGTAATGGGCCGGACACTATACTGCACCCCTCTCACTGACCAGCTGGAGAGTGGTGGACGGACACTGTACTGCACCCTCTCTCACTGACCTGCTGAAAGTGTGGGCTGACACTATACTGCACCACCTCTCATTGACAACTGGAGAAAATGTGGGCGGGTCCCACTATACTGCGCCCTTCTCTCTGACCAGCTGGAGAGTAGTGGGGCCTGACACTATACTGCACCACCTCCACACTGACCAGCTGGAGAGTGGTGGGCCGGACACTACTGCAACCGCCCTCTCAATGAACCAGCTGGAATAGTTGTGGGCCTGACACTATACTGCACCACCTCTCAATGACCAGCTGGAGAGTGGTGGGCCGGAACACTATTTCTGCCCCATATATCACTGACAAGCTTGAGTGTAGTGGGCCGGACAATAATAAAAGCACCACCCTCTCAATGAACCAGCTGGCATTGTAGAGCCGAACACTATACCTGCTCACCTCCTCATTGACCAAGCTGGTGAGTTGTGGTCCGGACACTTTACTGCACCACCTCTCACTGACCAGCTGGTGATTGTTTGTCGCGGACACTTTACTGCACCACCTCTTCACTGACAGATGGTGAGTGGTGGGGCCGACACTGCACGCACCCACCTCTCTTTGCCTGCTTGTGATTGGTGGGCCAGACACCATACAGGCACCACCTCTCACTGACCAGCTGGTGAGGTTGTGGTCCGGTACACTTTACTGCACCACCTCTCACTGACCAGCTGGTGAGGGGGTGGGCCGGACAACAATACTGCACCACCTCTCACTGACTCAGATGGTGAGTGGTGGGCCGGACACTGTACTGGCACACCTCTCATTGACCAGCTGGAGAGTTGGTGGCCAGACACTATAAAAAAACATGGCACCACCTATCACGACCAGCTGGTAAGAGTGCCCGGACACAATACTGCACCACCTCTCACATGACCACTGGAGAGAGTAGGCCAGAGAAAATACTACTGCACCACCTCACACTGACCACTAGAGAGTGGTGGGCCGGACTCATTCTGTACCATCTCTCACTGACCACTGGAGAGTGGTGGGAAGCGACACTATACTTGCACCACCTCCTCTGACCACTGGAAGTAGTGGGCCATACACAATACTGCACCACCTATCACTGACCAGCTGGAGATGGGTGGGCCTAACAGTAACTGCACACCTCTAACTGAACCACTGAGAGTATTGGCCTGACAATATACTGCACGCACCTCTCTCAATGACCAGGTGGTAGTGTAGGCCGGACACTATACTCACCACCTCTCCACTGACAGCTAGAGAGTGGTTGGGCCGGACACTATACTAACACCACCACTCATATGACGACTTGACGAGTTGTGGGCCAGACACCATACTGCACCACGTTCTCATTGGAACCTCGCTGGTGAGGTGTGGCCGGACACTATACTGCATCACCTCTCACTGCTCAGATGGTAGAGTGTCTGCCGGACACTGTACTGCACAACCTCTTCATATGACCATCTGGTAGTGGTGGCCTGACACTAATAACTGCACCACTCTCACTGACCTAGCTGGAGAGTTGTGGGCCAGACACTTATACTGCACCACATCTCACTGACCCAGCTGGTGAGTGGAGGACGTTACACTATACTGCACCACCTCTCACAGACCCAGACTCGTGGAGTGGTGGGCCAGACACCTATATACTGCCACCACCTCACACTGACCATATGGATATTAGTGGGGCCGGACACTATAACAGCACCATCTCTCACAGACCACTGGAGATGGTGGCCGGACACTATACTGCCCACCTCTCCCTGACCAGCTCGTGAGTGGTGGCCAGACACTATACTGCACCACCTCTCACTGACCAGAGTGGAGAGTAGTGGGCCGGACGCTATACTGCACCATCTCTCACTGACCAGCTGGAGAGTGGTTGGGCATGGACACTATACTGCACACCTCTCACTGCCACTCGTGATTGGTGGGGCCAGACCCTAACTGCCACCACCTCTCACTGACCAGATGGAGAGTAGTGGGCCGACACTATACTGCACCATCTTCTCACTGACCGCTGGAGAGTGGTGGCCGGACACAATACTGCACCACCTCTCACTGACCAGCTGGGTGATGTTTGGGCGGACACTATACTGGCACACCACATCACTGAGACCCAAGCTGGAAGTGGTGGGGGCCGGAACACTAAACTGCACTACGTCTCACTGACCAGCAGCTGAAGTAGTGGGCCGGACAACTATACTGAACCACCACTACTGACAAAGCTGTGATAGGTGAGTGGGCCACTATACTGGCACCACCTCTCACTGACCATACGGATAGTGGTGGGCCGTGACACTAATACTGCACACCTCTCACTGACCAGCTGGTGAGTGTGGACTGGAATGCTATACTCACCACCTCTCACTGACCCAGCTGGAGAGTAGTGGGCCGACACATGCTGCAAACCACCCTCCACTGACCAGCTGGAGGAGAGGTGGGCGGTACACTATACGCACCACTCTCACTGACCACTGGAGAGTGTTGGGTTGGACACTATCTGCACAACCTCTCACTGACCATCTGGAATAGTGTGGGCCGACACTATACTGCACTACCTCTCACTGACCAGCTGGGGAATGGTGGACTGGACGCTATACTGCACCACTCTCACTGACCAGCTGGAGAGTAGTGGGCCGACACCTATGCTGCACCACCTCCACTGACCCAGCTGGAGAGAGTTGGAGGGCGGGACTCTAACTGGACCACCTCTCACTGACCACTGGAGAGTGGTGGTTTGGACACTATAACGCACAACCTGCTCACTACCATGCTGAATAGTGGTGGGCCATGACACTATAACTGCACCACCTCATCACCTACCAGCTGGAAAGTAAGTGGCCAGACACTCTACTGGCACCACCTCTGCCTGACACGCTGGATAGTGTGGGGCTGGACACTCTACACTGCACCACCTCTCCCTGACCAGCTGGTGATTGGTGGGCCAGTACACTACACTGCACCACCTCTCACTGACCAGCTGAGAGTGGAGGGCCAGACACTATACTGGCACCAATCTCTTCACTGACCAGAGGAGAGTGGTGGGGCCAGACACTATACTGCACCACCAATCACTGACCTCTGGAGAGTGGTGGGCCGACACATTCTGCAGCACCTTCTCACAGACCAGCTGCAGATGGTGGGCCACACTGTTCTGCACCACCCCTCACTGAACAGCTGGAGAGTGAGGGCCAGACACTATAATACTGCACCACCTCTCACTGTGACCAGCTGGAGAGTTTGTGTGCTGGCCACTACCTGGCACCACCGCACACCGTCCAGCTGGAGAGTGGTCCGGCCGTACACTATACTGCACCGCCACCGCACACTGAGCACTGAGAGTGGTGGCCGGACTGTATACTGCCACCACCGCAACACTGACCAGCTGAGAGTGGTGGGCCAGAACTAAAACTGCAACCAGACCGCACACTGGACCATTGGAGAGTGTTGGGCTGGACACATACTGCACCCAAACCCCGGCAACACTGACAAGCGGAGAATAGTGGGCTGAGACACGTGTACTGCTCCACCGCACACATGACAAGGTGGAGAGTGATGGCCCAGACACCTGTACTGCTCTACCTCTCACTAACCTAAAAGTACGAACAAGAACCATGAAACTCACTCTGGTTGTTTCTTTTCTTTGAAGTTCAGCTTTGAGCAAGAAGTGTTGTGCGAGTGGAACATGAAAGACAACAGAAGTTGAACATCGGAAGCCCTAGTGAACATCAGGAAGGCCGAGTGACATATCAGGAAGCCAGAGTGGAACAACGGAAGCCGTATTGCAACATAGAGAAGCGGAGTGGAACAACCGGAAGCCGATTGGAACATAGGAAGCCGGGATTGGAACGTCAGAAGTACGGAGTCGATACTGAGTAAGTTGTCAGTGAACTCTTATAACCCAAACAAAGAATAACTATTGTTGTTGGTGGGTGAGTGTGAATAAAGTGAATCAATAAAACTGTTGTTTGTGTTGTCTAATACACAAGGTGAGTAAACAACCTGTGAGTGACTAAACACAGGTGAATAACACCCTGTGGTGTCTAACACAGGTGAGTAAAACCTACGCCTTATTACAATGCAAACATTCATGTGCTAGATGATACATAGAGAGAGTTATGAACCTTTGAAATATACTCTACACTATTAAACTATGTATACTAGGGTGCCAGTGTAGTATACACTTTAACACTATCATACTAGGGTGACCACTGTAGTATAACACAATAACACTATGGTTATTAATAGAATAATTCAAGAGGTTGCTAGTAGAATTGCAGTAAATCAACCATCAAATCAATATGAAGCTGTGTGTAGTCTGTGGTCCAGTCAAACAAACGGTCTTCCACATGGGTAAATTGCATTTTTGTGGAATTGGTGTCACGCCCCTTGTTGCAGATATCAGAAACTAGCTACAAGCAGTGTTAAAACAGGGAAGTGTTTTTGGGTATGGTGCCCAAATGAATAAATCTGTGGACTAAAATCGCACAAGGGTACTTAAAAGGAGGACAACATTCAGAGCTCATTCATAGACAACCTGAAGCTTTCTCCAACAGATGGAACATAAAAAGTCTGGCTGAATGGTACAGCCCTTGATACTGGCCATGTAGTCAAAACTGTAAGGCTGGAGTGATGCCTGTGTAATTCCAGTAAAGTGGGGACTGATAGTGCTTGTCCTGGGAGACAGAATGGTGAAGCTGGAGGAGCTGTCCTGGAGACAGTAATGGTGAAGCTGGAGATTTCCGACCAGGTTAGTCTGGGACTTATACGCAGGAAGGAAAACATATAAATGACCTCATAGGGGACAGTGAGCCATGTAGGGAAACAAGTGTAGTACAAAGATAATAAAAACCAATATTGCAAACTAAAAAATACCACAGGAAATAACAACAAGAGGAACTTCCACTACAATAGTGAGATATATAACCAAAACACGCTGGTGGGAGCTCCATTGTTTGGAGCTAGGGAGGATAAAAGTAAGACTGGAACCAATCACCAACAGGGAATACGTCACAGTAAAGCCAAGGCAGACGGAAACCAAGCCTGTGCGCATACTATGCACTTGGTATCTGGTCTGGCATGGGAAATCTGGAAAAATAGATGGGACTGCAACTATGACCACCCTAGAAAATGCCATGACCCATATGACAACCCGGAAAATGCTAAACTCCCTTCTGTATAGCATTTTCAACCCTGACCTGTGTACCTCTTCAATACAGGAAAGACAGTGCTATAAATTAAATTCCAGGGCATACCATACTAAAGGGGACAAAAAGATCCAATACATCCAGGCTATGGGAAAACCTGTAGGCACAGCCACTCAAGAGGGAGAGGTTTTTTAGTGCCAGGAAGGAAAAAAAACTGGCAGGAAATGGAAGAACTCATACACCAAATCCAGTCATTCCTGGAGTGGAACCACAGTCGATGGCCTCCACTCCAAACCAACAGATACAGATACTAATGCCGGAAAAAAAATCCCTCCCCAGTACCAACAATACCACCAGTCCGATAACATTCTTCTTTGCAAATATACAGAGTCTAAAGCCAGCAACAAACAACAAAATACCTTTCATCCGTGGACTGCTTGCAGAGGCAAAGGCAATGTTCGCGGCTTTCACTGGGACCCACATAAAGGATCACTTGGACAACGAAATATGGATCCCAGGTTACAACCTATACAGATGTGACAGAGTGAACAGGCAAAAGGGGGGGGGGGTTCGAATGTACATTGCAGAGTCACTTGTTTGCACAGAACTGCTTAATGCCTCAAATGATGTAGTGGAAGTTTTAGCAGTAAAGGTCGAGAACCAAAGCCTAGTCATTGTGGTAGTCTACAAGCCTCCGGATGCAACATCCAGCAATTCCAGGAACAGCTGTATAAAAATTGACCACTGTCTGGAAAATCTTCCAGCTCCTGCACCCAACATCTTGCTCCTGGGGGATTTCAACTTAAGGCACCTAAAATGGAGGAATATAGCAAATAGTATTGTTGCAGTAATAACACCAGGAGGCAGCTCTGATGAAAACTCACACTCACACGAGCTTTTAAATCTCTGCACAAAATTCAATTTAAACCAGCAATAACAGAACCTACTAGACTGGAGAATACACTAGACCTTATCTTCACTAACAATGATGATCTGATAAGAAATGTCACCATATCAAAAACAATATACTCAGATCACAACATAATTGAGGTTCAGACATGTATGCGTGGAGCCCCAGACCGACATAAATGAGACTAGTCACGAGAGAGCATTCACCAAATTCAACTTCAATAACAAAAACATAAAGTGGGACCAAGTAAACCAAGTCCTAACCGATATAAGCTGGGAAGATATACTAAGCAACACAGACCCCAACTTATGCCTAGAACAGATTAAATTTCGGGGGCACCGATGAAATGCACAACCCCCTTAAAAATTCCTCAAAGGAAAAAGGGGATTTAATGTAAAAAAAAAAGAGACGGGCCCGCCCCTTTACAGGGGGAAGGAAAAGAAAAACCCAAAGGGGCAAAAAGGGGTCAAAAATATCTGAAATGCGTAGGGAAAAACACTGGTCGGGAAAATAGCAAGCATCGAATTTAAAGGGCAAAAGAATCCTTTGGGAGTCAGGAATCGGGGGAAGAACTAAAACCATAAATAAAATTCGAAAGAAACCCAAATATTTTTTCTCCTATCCCAAAACCCAAAAATCAAAAAACAACCCCCATTTTGGGCCCCCCTACAAAAAAACAAGATGGGTCCTACACAGATGACAGAAAGGAAAAAGGAGTGAGCTACTCAAGTCCCAAAAAGACTCATTTTTTTAGCAAGCCGCTAACCAACTAAAGGTCAAAGATAAAAAATAAATTTTTTTTTATGAGAGACCACAAAATTTGATTAACAAAGAAAAACCGATTTTATCCTGAGGGCCAAAATGACTTCGAAAGGCGATAAATGACATTCCATGCACTCTGCCCCGGGGCCAGACTAAATGGAACTCGGGTTTTTCATCAAGAACTGCAAGAACCCCCCTATCACGACCCTTTTTTTCCATCCATGGAAGGGAGCAGGGACAGGGGGTCCCCCCCCACAGTTACAAAAAAACAGACATAGCCCCACTCCACAAAGGGGGAAAAAAAAGGGAAAAAGCAAAGAACTACAGACCAATAGCACTAACCCCCATAAAATAAAAAACTTTAAAAGGCCCTAAGAAGCAAAAACCCAAACCCATCTGGGGGAAAAACCCAAACATTAAAAACCCCAGGGGGGGTTTTTAGAACGGGTTTTCTTTTCCTGTCTGCCTCAACTTTTGGGATCATTTACGCCCAATCCAAAATGCCTAAAAACCCAAAAAGAATGCATTTTTAATATATACAGCCCCTTTGCAAAACCCTTTCGAAAAGTTTGCCCCATGGCGTAATAGCGAAACAAAAGGTGCTAAAGGAAAAACGGGAAAAAAAGTCGGTCGAGGGATCTTTAATTTCCCCCCCCCCCACAAAAACCCAAAAAACAGAGAGTAGTCATCAACAGAGAAAAATCCGAGGCACAAACGGTGAAAAGCTCGGGTTTCCACAAGGGCACAGTATTTTCCCCCCCCACTTTTTTCCTCACCTCAAATCCGACAAAACATGGGATGTTTAGCCACAGCCCGGGGGCCCCTTTCCCTTTTCAGAGACAACCCGAATCTGCATGACAGTGCCTTCCAATTTCAGACAAATGCAAGGTTTTTCCCGGCGGAATTTAATTTTTTTCCCCAAATTTTTTTTTTTTTGAAAAACAAATATGGGAAAAAAACAAAAAAAAAAAATTTCAATTAAAAAAATTAAAAAATGGTTTTAAACCGTTGGAAAAGGGAAAAAAAAAAACTTTATCAAGTACAAAAAAAAATTCCGGCCACAAAAAAAAGGAAAACACCAACGTCCCAAAAACCTGGGAGTGATCATGCCCGGGGGATTTTCACCTTCACGGGGGCCATAACATTGTAAACAATCGCACTGCTAGAAAAATGACAGGGGGATAATGAAACCTTTAAAACTAGGGAGGGGCCCAAACCCCTGAAAGACACTCTTTAGGTCACTTGGGGTTTTAATTTTAGGCTTTGGGAAAATTGCTGCACATAACAGCACCTTTTTAAAGGGGGTAAATTGCCGACCCAGAAAAAAGTACAGAGAACTTTCACGGGGCCATAACGGAGATAAAAAATTACTTTGGGGCCTTGAGGGTTTCCCAAACCTGTAATCCCTGGAACCAGGAGGGGGAGATACCTTTTATTTATTTCACCGGAAAATCCTAGAGGGACTAGTAACCCCAAATTGCAAAACGAAAAAACACTCACTACGAAAGCAAAAGACCTTTTGGGAGACGATGCACTATCCCCCAAAAAGAAAAGCAGGGGTCACAACGTTTGAACCAAACAATAAATGTCCGGGGCCCGAGACTTTTAACTGCCCCCCACACACCCAAGGGGGGTTTTTCCAAAAAGCCCCCTGGAAATCCCTTTAACTGGCACTGGCCAAAACACCTAAAGTCAGTTTCCCCATCAGGCCGGGCTGGGCCGTACCTGATTTCCGGGGGAGCCAGCAGCAACAGCCGGGGGGGTCAGGGTCTGATCCCCCAGGGGGCCTGGTTTACAGACCGGGCCCCCCGGGGGGATTGACCCCCCGGAAATCCTCCCAGGTAAAAATCCAGGTAATGTATACTTGGGGGTCACTGGGAGAAAACACAAAACCTATGTATAAAAGGGTTCCCCTGTAGAAAACACTAAACCCCTATGTAACCGGGTTCACTGTAGTTACACATCACAAAGTAACCAAGGGGGGCCATTGGGATAAACTAACCCCATGATACTAGGGTGGGCCTGTAGTAAAACAAAAAAAAACTATGTAAAACTAGGGGGGCCCCTGGTTTGTATAACACTATAAAACTTTTGTATACAGGTTCACTTAGTATACCCCTTTTAAAAACAAAATTTTACTAGGGGGCCCCTTTTTAGTATACACCATACCAAAAATGATACAAGGTGCCCCTGTAGTTTACAAATATACAATAAGTAAACTAGGGTGCCATTAGTATAAACTATCACTATTATATTTGGGTTCACGGGAGTAAAAACAAAAACATTTTGTTTTAAAATAGGGTGCCCCTGTAGTAAAAAACCCCAAAACCCATGAAAACTAGGGTTTTTCAAATGTAAAAACACATACATATGTATACTAGGGGGTCCCTGTATATACACATAAAACTATGGGAAAACTAGGGGCCACTGGAGTATAAACTTTTCACTATGATATTAGGGTGTCAAATGGGAGTATACACAAAAACACTATTTTAACTAGGGGGTCCCTGTGTATACACAAAAACATGTATACTAGGGTTTCACTTAGTAAACACTATACACTATGTATTCTACCTTAGGTTTTCCTGAGGTTAATTTCCCGGGGTCAACGCCCCCGCGGGCCCGGTCCATGACCAAGCCTCCCGATGGATCAGGGCCTGATCAACCCAGGGTTTACGCTTTCCGCACGCAATCCCCAACGTACAGCCACAGCCCTGGGTGACCGGCACTGACTTTTGGGATCTGGGCCAGCCTCTCTTAAGGCAGCCAGGGGTTTTTTTGGCAAAACCCCCAAGGGTTTAAGGGGGGGCTGTTGAACATTTTTTTTGGGGGCCCCCACACTTTTGGTGTTTTCTCTTAGTGTACCAATGGCGCCCCTACTTTTTATTGGCGGCATTTTGCATCGCCTGCCCAGTCTTTTACTTTCGTAGGGAGTGATTTTCTATGTGCAGATTTGGGACCATTCCTTCCAAGTTTTTCCCCAAGTGTAGATTATGATATATCTCTCCCTCCTGCGTTCCAACGATACAAGTCAAGTGCTTCCAAGCGTTCCCAGTAGTTAAGGCTTGAAGAACTTATACGTGCAGTAAAGGATCTCTGTACACTCTCTAGATCTGCGATTTCACCTGCTTTGAATGGAGATTTTTAATGTACAGCAGTATTCCAGCCTAGAGAGAACAAGTGATTTGAAAAGGATCATCATGGGCTTGGCATCTCTCGTTTTCAAAGTTCTCCTTATCCATCCTATCATTTTCTTTGCACGTGCGATGGTGGCACTGTTGTGATCCTTGAAAGTGAGATCCTCAGACATTACTGGAGACCTGGAGTTTACCTGGAGAGAGTTTCGGGGTCAACGCCCCCGGCCCGGTCTGTGACAGGCCTCCTGGTGGATCAGCGCCTGATCAACCAGGCTGTTGCTGCTGGCTGCATGCAAACCAACGTACGAGTCACAGCCCGGCTGATCAGGAACTGACTTTAGGTGCTTGTCCAGTGCCAGCTTGAAGACTGCCAGGGGTCTGTTGGTAATCCCCCTTATGTGTGCTGGGAGGCAGTTGAACAGTCTCGGGCCCCTGACACTATTGTATGGTCTCTTAACGTGCTACTCCCAGGTCCCTTACATTATTTTCTGTTCTATTGTATGGCCAGAGTCAGTAGTATAACTCTGTTCTAGTTATTATCTCCTCCAGTTTTCCATAACAGAGTACTTGAATTTGTCCTCATTGAACATCATATTGTTTACCGTTGCCCACTGGAAAACTTTGTTTATATCTTCTTGGAGGTTAACCGCGTCCTCAGCAGATGACAGCCTCATGCAGATCCTAGTATCATCCGCAAAGGATGATACGGTGCTGTGGTGTATATCTGTTTATGTCTGATATGAGGATAAGGAATAAGATGGGGGCGAGTACTGTGCCTTGTGGAACAGAACTCTTCACTATGGCAGCCTCCGATTTAAACTCTGTTGACCACTACTCTTTGTGTTCGATTTCTTAGGAAGTTGAAGATCCATTCCCCACTTTCCCAGTTATTCCTTTAGCACGTATTTTATGGGCTATTACGCCATGATCGCATTTGTCAAATGCTTTTGCAAAGTCTGTGTATATTACATCTGCATTCTGATTTTCTTCCAGGCATCCAAGGCCATGTCATAGTGATCCAGTAGTTGTGAGAGGCAGGAGCGACCTGCCCTGAACCCATGTTGCCCTGGATTGTGCAGATTTTGGGAATCCAGGTGATTTGCAATCCTGCTTCTTAGCACTCTTTCAAAGATTTTTATGATGTGGGACGTCAGAGCTATTGGTCTATAGTTCTTAGCCAATGCTTTGCTGCCACCTTTATGGAGTGGGGCTATATCCGTTGTTTTAAGTGACTGTGGAATTTCACCCATGTCCAAGCTCCTCCTCCATAGTGTACTTAGGGCACGCGAGAGGGGTTTCTTGCAGTTCTTAATGAAAACAGAGTTCCACGAGTCTGGGGCCCGGGGCTGAGTGCATAGGCATGTTGTCAATGGCTTTTCGAAATCTATCGGAGTTAGGGTAATGTCGGAAATCTGGCATACATTTATGAGTATTGAGGCTCATTCATGAAGAAATCATTTGGGTCGTCGATCCTCAGACCGATTAGTGGTTCACTAAACACAGAGTCGTACTGGGATTTCAATATTTCACTCATTTCCTTGTTGTCGTCTGTGTAAGTCCCATCCTGTCTGAGTAAGGGCCCGATACTAGATGTGGTATTTGCCTTGTTTTTGGCATATGAAAAGAAATATTTTGAATTTCTTTCAATTTCACTAATAGCTTTAAGCTCCTCCTGCCTCTCCTGGTTCCTGTAAGAGTCATTTAGCTTAAGTTCGATAGTTTCCACTTCCCTGGTCAGCGCCTCCTTTCGTGTATCAGATATTCTAGCACTCCTGAGGAGCTCAGTGACTCTTCGTCGTCTTCTGTGAGGGAGCATCTTTTTCTCTCCAGTTTACTCCTGCTCTTCTTCTTTCTTAGGGGAATATGCCTAGAACATGCTTCGGCTACCAGGAAGTTGATCCTTTCAAGGCACTGGTTTGGATCCAAGTCATTTAAGACATCTTCCCAACATGTTTCGTTTAGGACATGGTTTACCTGGTCCCAGTTGATGTTCTTGTTGTTGAAATTGTATTTTGTGAAGACACCTTCACAGGTACATGCATTCTGCTGTTCAGGACCCCTATGCATGTACGTCTGGACTTCGATTAGATTGTGATCGGAATTATTTGTTTTTGATATTCTTATGTCTCTTATCAGGTCCTCATTATTTGTGAAGATAAGGTCAAGTGTGTTTTCTAGTCTTGTTGGCTCCACTATCTGCTGGCTTAAGGTGTGTTTTTCGCAGAGACTAGTAGCTCATGTGTGGTGACCTTTCATCTGCGCTACCTCCGGGGATTGTTTCAGCTATAACATTATTTGCTACATTCTTCCATTTTTGTATGCTTAGGTTGAAATCACCAAGCAGTAAGATGTTTGGGGATGGAGCTGGAAGGTTTTCCAAACAGTAATCGATTTTCAGTAGCTGTTCCTTGAACTGTTGGAGGCTGCATCTGGTGGCTTGTATACAACCACAATGACTAGGTTTTGGTTCTCGATCTTTATTGATAGAACTTCAACTACCTCATTTGTGGTGTTCAGCAACTCCTGCAGATAAGGGACTCTTTGACATACAGGCCAACCCCCCCTTGTTGCCTGTTTTTTCTGTCGCATCTAAAAAGGTTGTAACCACTTATCCATATTTCACTGTCAAAGTGATCTTTTGTGTGAGTCTCTGTGAAGGCTGCAAACATTGCATTAGACTCCACTAGAAGTCCACTGATAAAAGGTATTTTGTTGTTGGTGGATGGCTTAAGGCCCTGTATATTAGCAAATATGAACGAGGTTGTATTCTGTGTTTGTTGGGGGGATTTTGTTATTGGCATCAGTAGTTGTAATTCTCGAGGGCCATGGGTGGCCACTGGCTGCACCTCCAGTCCAACAAGGCTCCAAGGTGGTGGACTATTTTTGTTATTTCCTTCCATTTTCTTTTTTCGTTTCCTGCCACTAAAAAATCACCTGGAGTTGGGTTGTCATAGCTACTATTGTTTGTCTTGTGGGGTCTGTGCCTCCTGGTCCCTTTTAGATGGTATGCAGGGCACTGGATGTTGTAACACTGCTTCTGGAGGACCGAGGAGTGGCACATTTTTGGGTGAAAGAAAGTACAGGAAGAAGAACGACACACTCCTTTAGACAGGAGGTCTCTACATTTTTTGGGATGGTCAAAGTTGCATGTCCCATTTTTTCCCCTGTTATTCCATGCTTACAGATGCCCCAAGCATAATATTTGCACAAATTCACCTTTGGTTGAGAATTGTTGGGAGGTGTGTTGTCAATTTCTGCAGGTTCTGGGACTGCACTATAATCCTCAGTATCCAAGCCAGGGCCACCCCGTCCTGGATTCCATCTACTTTCCCCAGTAGAGGAAGGAGGAGACTCCTCTCCAACATCTGTACTGTGGGCCATGGTCTTGTGCAATGATGGTTGTATATTATCTGTTTTTGTGGTGGTTTGGGTAGTGTCCCTAGGAGAGTCTGGGCTGGCAGTAAGGCTGGGGGCTGGGTCTGGGTCAGCACTGGGGCTGGGGGGTGGGGCTGGGTCTGGGTCAGCGGCTGGGCCTGGGCCAGCACCAGCACTGTGGGTATTAGTGCTATGACTGGGGGAGCCTGGGCCAGCACCAGCACTGTGGGTATTGGTGCTATGCCTGGGGGAGCCTGGGCCAGCACCAGCACTGTGGGTATTAGTGCTATGACTGGGGGATGGGTCTGGCTTAGCACCATATGGGTGACTAGATAGTTTCGAGTCATCTGTTGTGATATGGACATTCTGCATTTTTTGATACACTATCTCTTGCTCCCATTTTTTTATATTTTTGGTGAACCAAAAGGTCTCTTTGTTTTTTTTTGATTATTTTTATATTTATTACCTTTCCTAGACCTTTCGATCCTGCCCAAATTCTACATTTTTATTTCACAACCAGAAGACCTTGCTATTCGAGGCATTTTTTGAGGGGCCATTAGTCTGTCAAGAATATGGGGTTTGGAAAAGCTAGGGTTCATGTGTTCTGGATTTTCCCTTCCCAAAGGGTTTTTTTACATGTCCCAATATGCTTCTGACTCGGTTGTATCCTACTACACTGATCCACGGAAAAAAATAATTCTTATAGATAATGATCATATTCTTTTTTTTCCCAATTTTGGGCGACACCCCAATAATTCACAATCGGTCAGGTCTATTTCCCACGGGAACCGTTTTTTTTCCCAAAGCACTCTCTTGTGACACTATAATCCATATTTTCCTATTTAGGTTACTGAATTCCTTTTTTGTTTTCCAAAGGGGGGGATATGCACTTTTTGGTTTTCACCCGTTTTTTCCCGCTTTGTTCATTCTACTCTACAAGAATGGTTTTTTTCGGAGCACTATCACTAACACTATGTATACTGGGTGCCACTGAGTATACACTAAAACCCTATGATACAGGGTGCCACTGAAGTATACACTATAAAAAAATTATGTATGCAGGGGTTTTACTGTAGTTACACTTAATATGTATACTGGGGCCACGTAGTTACACTATCACTTATACACACTAGGGGCCCCGTAGATACATAAACCTTGTTACCAGGGTGCCAGTAGTATACCTTATATATATGTAACCGGGTGTCACTTTTAACACTATACACTATGTAACCAATGGTGCCACTGTGGTATAAACTAAACTATGTATCTAGGGGGCTCGTAGTATAAACTATAACACTATGTTATTTAGGGTGCCAGTGTAGTATACACTTAACACTATGTAACAGGGTGCCCCTAAGTTACACTAAAACATTATGTAGCAGGGTGTCACTGTAGTATACACTATACACTATGTATACTAGGGTGCCACTGTAGTATACACTTACACTATATACACACAAGGGGGCCCCCTGTAGTTACATATAACAGTATTTCAGGGGGCACTGTAGTAATTATAACTATGTATACAGGGTCACTGTAGTTACACTATACACATTATACCATGGTGCCCCTGTGGATAAAAATAAAAAGTATACTGGGGGTCCTGTAGTATAAAACTTAACCTAGTATACAGGGTGCCACTGTAGTATACCTATAACCTATGTATCTAGGGTTTCCCCTGAAATAACACTATAACATTATGTATGCTAGGGGGGTCACGAGTACACTATACACTTTATTTAGGGGCACTGTAGTATACACTAAACTTTACACCTTGGGTGCCCTGTAGTTACAATAAATTATGTATACCAGGGGCCACTGTAGTAACATTAAATTACTAGTTAAAACCCGGGTGTCATGTTATACACAAAAAACTTGTATACCCCGGGGCCCCTGTGGTAAAAAAATACACACTAGTTAAAATGGGTGTCCTTATTTAAACTAAAACATATGTATACTAGGGTCCACTGTATATACACTATCACTATTTATACTAGGGGGTTTACGTAGTATCATATAACCCCCAAAATTTAAATAGGGTTTCACTGTATGTACATATACACTATTACCTAGGGGCCCCGTAGTTTACACATACACGTGTATATAGGGGGCCACTGTATATACACATCTTGATACAAAGGGGGCCATGTATATACACTATAACGCATGTAACTAGGGTGCCACTGTAGTATAACAAACCTATTTTACTAGGGTGCCCTGTGGATACCTATACACTTTTTACTGGGGGCCCCTGTAGACACCATAACCTATGTACTTGGGGGCCCTTGATATACACTATAACCATGTTAAGGGTTAACTAGTATACACTATAACGTTGTATACTAGGGGTGTCACGTAGAATGCACTATCACAAATTTTTCTAGGATCCACTGTATATAAACTATACCTATGCTACACGGTGCCACTGTATATACACTATATATTTAAATAGGGGCCACTGTAGTAACACTATACACATCATATATTCACTGTAGTACACATAAAACTTTTTATGCTAGGGGTTTTTCGCGTATATACACTCTACCTATGTATACTAGGTCCACTGTAGTATACACTATGTATACTAGGGTGTCCTGTAGATACACTATCACATTATAATACGGTGCCCCGTGTATACACATACACTATGTTTTAAAAGGGTCCATGAGATACCTATAACTATGTTTTCAGGGAGTCACTGTAGTATAATATCACTATGACACCGGGGGCCATTGGGTAAAACTACACACTATTATACTAGTGTGTTCTGTATATAAACTAAACATATGTAATAGGGGGCCACTGTGTAACACTATAAACTAGTTACTAGGGGGGTCACTTCAGTTTACACTACACAAATATTACTGGGTGCCACTGTAGTATACCTATACACTATGTATACTAGGGTGCCATGTAGTAAAACCTATACACTAGTTAAAATAGGGGCCACGAGTTTTTCACTTACCTATCTATACTAGTGTGCCCTGTTTACACTATAAAACTTTTTTATGCTAGGGTGTCGCTGTTTTATAACTCTACACTAGAACTAGGGTGCCCCCTGTGTATACACTATGTATACAGGGTGTCACTGGTATCCCCTATACACAAAATATAATCGGTGCCACTGTAATACACATACCTATGTATAATAGGGTGCCACTGTATTACACTATACACTAGTATACAGGGGTCACTTGTATACACATGCACATGACACCCGGGGGCCATTGTGGGAAAACTACACATATGTTACATGGTCTCGTAGTATAAACTAAACACTATTTATACTGGGGGCCATTTGTAACCATAAACTAGTATATGGGGGTCACTTCAGTATACACTACACCTATATATCTAGGGGGGCCACTGAGTATAACATAACTATGTATACTGGGGGCCCCTGTAGTAAACTATCCACTATGTAACTAGGTGCCACTGTAGTTTCACTGTAACGTAGTATACTAGGGCCACGTTATTACCCTATAACACACATATACTAGGGTCCATACCACTCTAGTGTACACTATACACGATGTGTTACTTGGGTGCCACTGAGAATACACTATAACATTTATACTAGGGTGTCACTGAAGTATACAGTATACACTATGTACCTGGAGTTTAGCCTGGAGATGAGTTCCGGGGGTCAACCCCCCGCGGCCCGTCCTGTGACCAGGCCCTCCATGTGGATCAGAGCCCTGACAACCAGCTGGTTACTGCTGCTGCACGCAAACCAACGTACGGAGCCACAGCCCGCTGTTCCGGAACTGCCTTTAGGATCATTTCCAGTTCCCAGCTTGAAGACTGCAGGTCCTGTTGGTAATCCGCCCCTTATGTGGTGCTGGAGGCAAGTTGAACAGTCACGGGCCCCTGACACTTATTGTATGGTCTTAACAGTTCATAATGAACACCCCTGCTTTTCATTAGGGGTGATGAGCATCGTGTCTGCCAGAGCTTATGTGCTTTACGTATGTGAGTGATTTCGTATGTCAAGTTCGGTACATATCCTCTAGGATTTTCCAGGTGTATATAATCATAATCTCCCTCCCTCCTGCGTTTACCAGGGAATACAGGTTTAGGACCATCAAAGCCGGCTCCCCAATAATTGAGGTGGTTTTATCTCCGTTATGCGCGCTGTGTGAAAGTTTCTCTGTACATTTCTAGTCTGCAATTTTCACCGCTGCCAGTAAACGTGCAGGTTAAGTGTGCATACAATATTCCAGCCTAAGATAGAACAAGGTGACCTGAAGAGTGTCATCATTGGCTTTTGATCACCCTAGTTATTTGAAGTTCTCATATCCATCCTGTCATTTTCTAGCAGACGCGATTGAAACAATGTTTAAGGTCCTTGAAGGTGAACCTCCAACATCGATCTCTCTCCAGGTCTTTGACAGTTAGGTGATCCGCTCTATTTTGTGGCCAGATTGTTTTGTAACTCTGAGGAAATTTAATTTCCTCATGTTCTACCAAATCGAGTAATTAAAATTTTCTCATCGTTGACCTTCCATAAAGGTATTTCTGCAGCCCACTGAAAGATTTGGTTGATGTCCGCCTGGAAGCTTTGCAGTGTCCTTCAATGGAAGACACTGGGTCATGCAGATTCGGTGTCATCTGGAAAGGAAGACCACAGTGCTGTGGTTGACATCCTTGCTATGGGTCGGATATAGGATGAGGAACAAGATGGAGCGAGTTACGGCCTCTGTGGAACAGAGCTTTTCACTGTAGCTGCCTCATACTTTACTCTATTGACACTACCTTGCTCTGTGTTCTGTAGTGAGGAATTATAGATCCATCGACCGACTTTTCCTGTTATTGCTTTAGCACCATTTTGTGCGCTATTAACGACATGTCACACTTGGTCTAAGGCTTTGCAACGTCAGTATATATTACATCTGAGCATTCTTTTTGAGTCTCTCGTGCATTTACTCCTTGTCGGTAGTGATCCAATATTGAGAACAGACAGGAGCGACCTGTCTACAACCCATGTTGCCCATGGGTACAGTGTAAACAGTGATGGTTCTAGATGGTGGTGCATCTTGCTTCTTAGGACCCTTTCAAAGAGTTTAGATATGGGATGTTAGAGACTTTGTCATGGTCCAAGCGTCGGACCGAAACGTCCGTCGTAAGCTTCTTTTTTAATGTGGGCGGTTATTTGTGTATGTTATGCTATTGCGGTCCTGTATTTCTTTGCTGTTGCTTTACTGCCCCCTTTGTGAGTGGGGCTATGTCTGTTTGGTTTTTTTAGTAACTGTGGGACGACCCCCGTGCCATGCTTCCTCTCCATAGGAATGAAAAAGGCTTCGTGAACGTGGGCTTCTCTTGCAGCTCTTGATGACCACAGAGTTTCCATGAGTCTGCGGCCCAGGGGCAGAGTGCAGGGCATGTCAATTATCAGCCTTTCGAATCCAATTGGCGTCAGGATACCAGTGGATAAGGCATGTGTTAATAATTTTGTGGATCTCTCATAAAAAATTTCATTTTGATCTCGACTCTCAGTCTGGTTAGGCGGTCTGCTAAAAACTGAGTCATATGGGACTTCTGATTAAGCCATCACTCATTTCCTTGCTGTCATCTTGTAGCTGACCCAAGCCTTTTTTTAAGTAGGGGGCCCAATACTGTACATTGTTCTCAGATTTTTGATATTGGCATTGGTGAAGAAATACTTATGGGTTTCTTTCGATTTCATTTATGCTTTTAGTCTTCCCGCGGATTCTTGACTCCTAAAGATCTTATTAGCTTTAAAGTTCGATGCTTGCTATTTCTACTACCAATGTCTCCTCCCATTGTCATATATATTTACTCTCTTATTACGCCGCTCTGTTATTCTTTTTTTCCCAGTCGCCTGTAAAGGGAGCAGCCATGTCCACGAGGGGAGTTTACATCTCCTCCTCCTTTTTCACTTAGAGTAGAATAAGGCCTTGTGCATAACATCGAGTGCCATACGAGTTAATCTGTTCTAGGCATAAGTTTGGGGTCTTGTGTTGCTATAATATCTTCCCAGCATATATCGGTCAGGACTTGGTTTACTTGGTCCCACTTTATGTTTTTGTTATTGAAGTTGAATTTGGTGATGCTCCCTCGTGACAAATCTCATTATGTCGGTCTGGGTGGCTCCTAGTCCGCGCGCATACGTGACATGAACCTCATTATGTAGTGATCCTGAGTATATTAGTTTTTGGGAGATATGGTGACATTCTTATCAGATCATCATTGTTAGTGACGATGAGTCTACTGATTCTCCATCTAGTAGGCCTCCTATATTTGCTGGTTGGAATTGGGGGGTAGGGGGAAAGATTTATAAGCTCCAGTCGTGAGTGTGAGTTTTCATCAGAGCTGGCCTCCTGTGTTATTACTGCAACAATATTATTTGCCTAAATTTCCAACTCCATTTAGGTGCCTTAAGTTAGAAATCCCACAGGAAGCAAATGTTGACGGTGCAGGAGGCTGGAAGGTTTTTCCAGACAGTGGTCAATTTTTAACAGCAGCTCCAGGAAATTGGTCTGGGATGTTGCACAACGGGACCGGAGGCTTGGTAGACCTACCCCAATGACTAGGGAGGGGGGGGGGGGGGGGGGGGGTCTCCACCTTTACTGATAAAACTTCCACTACATCATTGAGGCCATTTAGCATTCTGTGCAAACATGTGACTCTGCAATGAACAGGCCAAACCACCCCCCCCTTTTGCCTGTTCACATCTGTCACATTTGTATCAGGAGTAAACCTTGATTCCATATTTCGTTGTCCAAGTGATCCTTCATGTGGGTCTCAGTGAAAGCCGCGAACATTGCCTTTGCCTCTGCAAGCAGTCCACGGATGAAAGGTATTTGTTTGTTTTTGCGTCTTAAGACCCTGTATATTTGCAACGAAGAATGTTATCCGAATGTTATACTAGCAATCCACTGTAGTATACAATATAACACTATTATATACTACGGGTGCCACTGTGTATACACATACACTAGTATACTAGGGTGCCACTCTAGTATACACTATACACTATGTATTCTAGGTGTCACTGTAGTTATACACTATCACACTATGTATTACTTGGTGCCACTTTAGTATGCACTATAAACACTATGTATACTAGGGTGTCACTGTAGTATACCACTATAAACACTATGTATACTTGGTGCCACTGGTAGTATAACCACATAACACATGTGTATACTAGGTGTCACTGTAGTAAAACAACTATAAGCACTATGTAATAAACTTGGTTGCCACTGTAGTAATGCACTATAAAACTATGTATACTGGGAGTCACTGTATTATACACTAAATAACACATGTATACTGGGGGCCACGTAGTATACACATAACGACTATGTATACTAGGGTGTCACTGCAGTATCACTATAACACATATGTATACATGGATGCCACTGTGTAGAGCACTATAAACACTATGTAATTAGAGTGCCACTGTAGTATACACTATTAACACTATGTAGACTATGGTGCCACGGGGTAGTAATAAGCACTATAACATCTATGTAGACTATGGTGCCACAGGAATCATATCACTATACCACTATGTAGACTATGGTGCTAACTGTAGTATAACGACTATAACACTATTAGACTAGTGTGCTACTGTAGTATACACTATAACACTATGTATACTAGGTTGGCTCCTGTAGATACATATAACACTATGTAGACTAGGGTGCTACAGTAGTATACACTATAACCCTATGTAGAAACTATGGTGCCACGTACGTAATACACTATAACACTATGTAACTATGGTTGGTGCCAACTGTATATACACTATAAACACTATGTAGACTAGGCAGTGCTACTGTGTAATACACCTATAACACTATGTATACTATGGTGCCAACTGTAGTATACACTATAACACTATGTAGACTATGTGCCACTGTAAGTATGCACTATAACACTATATAAATACTCAATATTAATCAGGGAGATTTTCTTTCTCTCTTGACAAAGAAAAGTTCTATTGTTCAATTATTATTTTGCTCACGGCACACTAGGCCCCATAATGTTCCCCTCTAGCAGTAAACTCTGCTATGTACGCAGTATACCTCCAGCAGTAAAACTTCTGCTAGGTACTGCAGTATACTCTAGCAGTAAAACTCATACTAGTCGTGCAGTAGACTCTGGCAGTAAACTCCTGCTAGGTTACTGCAGTATACTCTGGCAGTAAACACTGCATAGGTTCGCAGTATACTCTTGCAGTAAACTCGCTAGTTACTGCAGTATACTCTAGCAGTAAACTCTGTCTAGGTACTGTCATTATACTCTAGCATTAAACTCTACTAGTACTGCAGTTAAACTCTGCATAACTCGCTAGGTACTAGCATATACTCTGGCGAGTAAAACCTTGCTAGGTACTGGCATTATGCTCTAGCATAAACTCTACTAGGTACTGCAGTATCCTCTGGCAGTAACTCTTGCTAGGTACTGACAGTATACCTAGCATTAGAACTCTGCTAGGTACTGCGTATACTCTGGCAGAAACTCTGCTAGTACTGAGGCAGTATACTCTGGCAGTAAACTCTGTCTAGATACATGCAGTATACTGCTGTACTAAACTCTGCTAGGTACTGCAGTATTGACTCTAGCAGTAAACTCTACTAGGACTGCAGTAACTCTGGCATTAAACTCAGCTAGGAACTGCAGTATAACTCTGGCAGTAACTCTGCTAGAAAACTGCCGTATTACTCTGGCAGTAGACCTGCTAGGTACTGAGCAGTATACTCTGGCAGTAAACTCTGCAAGGTTCTGCAGTATACGCTTGCGAGTAAACTCTGCTCTAGGTACTGCAGTATACTCTGGCAGGAAACTCTGCTATTTCTGCAGTATACACTGGCAGTAAACACTGCTAGATGCAGCAGTATACTCTGGCAGTAAACTCTGCTATTACTGCAGTGTTCTCTGGCAGTAAAAATCTGCTAGGTACACGCAGAATACTCTGGCAGTAAACTCTGCTAGGTACTTGCAGTATATCTGGCAGTATAACACTGCTAGGTACTGCATTATAACTCTGGCAGTAAACTCTGCTAGGTGCTGCTGTAATACATCTGGCAGTAAACTCACACGCATAGGTAGTGCAATATACTCTGGCAGTAAACCTGGTAGATACACTGCAGTATACTCTGGCAGTAAACTCTGCTAGGTGCTGCTGTATAATCGGCACGTAAATTGTGCTAAGTACTTGCAGTATACTCTGGCAGTAAACCCTGCCAGGTATTATATTTATTTATTTATTTATTTATCTATTTAAAAATTTGAGCACACATACAGAGGTTACAACACATACAGCTAAAGAGCCAGCATGCCACAGCCACTTATACTATGCAAAGCATTACGGCTGGCTAAAATATAACTTAAGATTAACTAAAGTCAATGATGAAAATCAGTGATAAAACATTTAATGTAAACCAGATTATATAAAGCTACAATGATATATTTACAAAAGAACAGGTCATATGTTTGTATGCATAGTTGTACCATCTCAGTAGAATGGAGTATTCAGTATAGGTAGTGTATTTAACAAAAATAATCAAGTTAGATTGGTTTTAGGTTAAAACTTATGTGATATAATTGTAGAGAAACATTAAGATAGACAATTTAAAGGTTCAGTAAATTCAGTTATTTATTTTGTTTTGGTGAATAAGTGGATCTTTGTAGAAGAGACTTCATTTATAAACAGGTATTGGTTGCTTTTAAATATTTTACAGGTCAATGAATTCCAGAATTTTAGGGCCTTTTTATGTGCATTGAGTTTATTTGCATAGTGTGAGAGGACACGAGGAACATCAAAGAGTGATGCTGTGACCAATCTTGTGTTATGTCCTGATTGTTTCTGTTGAGGTTGGCAAGGAGATGTTTGAGGGGAGGGTTATATTCAGAAGTTAAGTGTTCCTCTGTATGTAATTAGGTGCAGTAATAAGTAATGGATGTCTGTTTTTTTTTTTTTTTGTATGGTGAGTAGGTTTAGTGTATTGAATATTGGTGGAGTGTGCTGCCTATAGTGAGAATTTTGTTATCATTCTAACTGCAGCCTTTTGTTGGGTAATTAGTGGTCTGAGATGGTTACTTGTTGTTGAGCCCCATGCACAAATTCCATAGGTGAGATAGGGGTAATAAGAGAGTGATATAGGGCCAGGAGGGCTGACTGTGAGCATAGTTCCGTATCTTCGATAGTATGCCTACAGTCTTGGAAATTTTCTTAGAAATTGTTGTATATGTGTTTGAAATTTGAGTCTATTATCAAGGTGGATTCCTAAGAATTTTCCCTCTGTTAGCTTTGTGATAGGTGATCCGTTTATCATTATGTTAAGAGGGACATCTGTAGCTCTGTTACCAAACTGAATGAAGTAGGTTTTGTCAATGTTTAGTGTAAGTTTGTTAGTCCTCATCCAGGTAGATATTTTTGTAATTCGGTATTTACAGTATTGGCTAGCGTGACTGGGCTCGGGTGGGAGAAGACGTATGTAGTGTCATCTGCAAATAGTGTGGGTTTGAGTAATTGCGAAGCATTTGGTAGGTCATTTATGTATAGGAGAAAGAGAAGAGGGCCAAGGACACTTCCCTGTGGGACACCAACTGTAATTGGTTGTGCAGAAGGTTTGCCCCATTTGCATACACATATTGGCTTCTGTTGCTGAGGTATGACTTGAGGTAGTTGAGGGAGTGCCCTCTTATACCATAGTGTGACAATTTTACGTGGAGCAAGTCATGGTTAACTGTATCAAAAGCTTTACGTAAGTCAATGAAGATCCCCAGTGGGACTTCTTTTTTCTCTATTGCAGTGTATATATGTTCTAGCATGTGTATAATAGCATCATTAGTATTTTTATTAGGCCTGAATCCAAATTGGCAGGGTTGAGTATGTTTTGGGAGATAAGGTAGGAGTAGATTCGTTTATGAATTAATTTTCGAAGATTTTTGAGAGAGGGTGTAAGTTGGATATTGGCCTATAGTTATTCAACTCTGTTTGGTCTCCTCCTTTGTGGATCGGGGTGACCCTTGCTATTTTGAGTACTGTAGGGAAGGTGGAGGATTCAATGGATTTGTTAAAGAGTGTTGCAATGATTGGTGATAGCACTTGTGACACTTTTTTGTATATAAAGGGTGGTAAGGTATTTAAATCTCCTGCCTTGTTTTTTAGTGTGTTGATAATAAGGGAGACTTCGTATGGGTTAGTCGGAGCTAGGAACAGTGTGTTCGGGTAGTTGCCGGTGAGGTAGTCATTGGTGGGGTACCTGAGCTTGGGATATTATTGGCAAGGTTTGTCCTATAGTGGAGAAGAAGTCATTGAGTCTGTTTGCTGTTTCTGTTGGTGGGAGTTGGGGTTCATCTGATTTTGCTAATTTTATTTCGCTATTTCGTGATATCTTTTTTGATCCTAGAATTTCTGATAGGGTTTTCCAGGTCTTTTTTTATATCACCTCGTAAGTTGGATAATCTGTTCTCATAATACAATTTTTTTGCCCTTCTTATCAGGCTGGTTAGGATTGACGAGTAACGTTTTGTTTGGTCTCTGGTTATGTGACCCATTCTGTACTGTTTTTCATATTGGTGTTTTGTATTTATGGATTTGAGAATGCTGGGTGTTAGCCAGGGACTGTTCAGTCTCTTAGCTGTCATCTGTTTAGTTTTTTTAGGTCAGTGCTTGTTATAGAGGTATTGGGTCTTTTTTAGAAAATTATTAATACATTCGTCAATATCTGTATAGATTTCTAGCTCAGTGTGCCAGTCAATGTTTGCTACTGCTGTTGTGAAGTTATTAATGGCTGCCTCATTGTGAAGTCTGAAGGTGACTTTAGTAGTGTCTTGGGGTAATTTACCAAGAGTTGTTATGAGAAAAGTAGGGTAGTGGTCTGTGGTATTATCTGTAATTATGCCTGATTTTAAAGGGGATATGGTGTTGGTCCAGATGTGGTCAAGTAGGGAAACACTAGTCTCTGTAACTCTTGTAGGTTTTGTTACTGTTGGTAGCAACATACAGTTACTCATTGTGTTTGTGAATTCAGTAACGTGTGGGTCCTGGTCTTGCAGGAGATTTATATTGAAGTCACCTGAGAGTAGTAAGTGATCTTTGTTCATGCGTGCATCAGTTATCATACTTCCTAGGTTTTGACTAAATTGGCTAATGTTTGACTGTGGAACTCTGTAGATGTTTATCAATGTGAGAGGTTTTTGTAGGTATTTGGATTTGAATTTGGCTATTATATATTCCTCTCTCTGCACACTAATCTTCCTTTATGACTCAGTATATACTATTTTCTCCCCAAGATTGGCTCCAAGTGCTAGACTGATGTATCGTATAAGATTGATGGCACAAATTAAAGTTCTAGCACGTAAGAACACTGAGAACAACGAGGCACGCACCACATGCTTGTTGTTGGACACTATACTGCACCACCTCTCACTGACCAGCTTGTGGGTGGTGGGCCGGACACTATACTGCCGCACCTCTCTCTGACCAGCTTGCGAATGGTGGGCCGGACACTATACTGCACCACCTCACACTAACCAGCTCGAGAGTGGTAGGCCAGACACTATACTGCACCACCTCTCACTGACCAGCAGGAGAGTGGTGGGCCGGACACTATACTGCACCTCAGCACACTGACCAGCTGGAGAGTGGCAAGCTGGACACTATGCTGCACCACCGCACACTGACCGGCTGGAGAGTGGTGGGCTGGACACTATACTGCACCACCGCACACTGACCAGCTGGAGAGTGTTGGGCTAGACACTGTACTCCACCACAGCACACTGACAAGCTGGAGAGTAGTGGGCATGACACTGTACTGCACCACCGCACACTGACCAGCTGGAGAGTGGTGGCCCAGACACTGTGCTACTCTACCTCTCACTAACGTTAACAATAAGATCAACAACTAAGAAACTCACTCTGGTTGCTTCTTTTCTTTGATAGTTCAGCTTTGAGCAAGAAATGTTGAGGGAGTGGAACATGTAGACTCCGGAGTGGAACATCGGGAAGCCCTAGAGGAACATCAGGAAACCGGAGTGGCATATCAGGAAGCCGGAGTGGAACATCGGGATGCCGGAGTGAAAGATTTGGAAGCTAGTGTGGAACATCGGGAAGGTCTAGTGGAACATCAGGAAGCCGGAATTGAACATCGGGAAGCCGGAGTGGAACATCAGAAAGCCGGAGTGGAACATTTGGAAGCTGGAGTGGAACGTCGGGAAGCCAGAATGGAATGTCGGGAAGCTGGAGTGGAACATCAGGAAGCCGGAGTGGAACGTCGGGAAGCCAGAGTGGAATATCGGGAAGTCGGAGTCGATACTGAGTAAGTTGTCGGTGACTCTTATAAACCCATCAAAGTATAACTTGTGTTGTTGGTAGGTGAGTGTGATAAAGTGAACAATAAACAGTGTTTGTGGTGTCTAACGCAGGTGAGTAACACCTGTGGTGTCTAACACAGGTGAGTAACACCTACCTTTATTACAATACAACATTCATTTGCTAGATGATACATAGAGAGAGTTTGACCCATGAAATATAGTGTATTAAGGCGCCACACATGATCATATCTGTGTCTTGTTGACTGTATTACCTTCTCAGGTGTTGACTGTGTTACCTGCTCAGCTGTGGACTATGTTACCTGCTCAGCTGTTGACTGTGTTACCCGCTCAGGTGTTGACTGTGTTACCTGCTCAGGTGTTGACTGTGTTACCTACTCAGCAGTTGACTGTTACCTGCTCAGGTGTTGACTGTGCTAGTTGTTCAGTTGTTGAATGTGTTAGCTGCTCAGGTGTTGAGTGTGTCAGGTGTTAGTTACTCATGCAGTAGCAAGTGTTAGTTGTTCAGGAAGCAGCAGATGTTAGGTGCTCAGGCAGTACCACTTGTTAGGTGGTGAGGCAGCAGCAGGTGTTAGGTGGTGAGGCAGCAGCAGGTGTGGTGGTGAGGCAGCAGCAGCAGGTGTTAAGTGGTGAAGCAGCAGCAGCAGCAGGTGTTAGGTGGTGAAGCAGCAGCAGCAGGTGTTAGGTGGTCAGGCAGCAGCAGGTTTAAATTAGTAAGTTTTAAGGTTTATGTTGTAGATGAATGGTTCAGAGAACCGACATGTAGATAAATTAGACACATGACCACGATGTGGTCAGTTGGACTGACCACATCGACTCAAGGTTGAGGGACTGATTACCTCATTCTCCTCCTGTTATTCAAGATTCTCCTTGGTATGGACTGATGAAGCCACTGTGTGGCAAAAACGTTTCCTCAATAAAGATACCCAGGAGTTGCACATGTGTCTAATTTATCAACATGTCGGTTCTCTGAACCATTGATCTACAATCCTGTCAGACACTGCAACTTCTTGGGATCTTAATACTTGGGAATTCTTCGCTTGCCTAACCCTTGGGCACGACCTACTTCCACATTGGACAAATGTGACACCACCTACGACTGCTGCACCTCTTCTGCCTACGGTTTATAAGCTCCTTCCCCGCCCATATTGCCGTATTCTATTCAAGATTGATGGACTGACCACATCGACTCAAGGTTTAGGGACTGATTACCTCATTCTCCTCCTGTTATTCAAAATTCTCCTTGGTATGGACTGATGAAGCCACTGTGTGGAGAAACGTTTCCTCAATAGAGATACCCAGGAGTTGCCACATGTGTCTAATTTATCTAAGGTTTATTTTTTTTTTATTATCACACTGGCCGATTCCCACCAAGGTAGGGTGGCCCGAAAAAGAAAAACTTTCACCATCATTCACTCCATCACTGTCTTGCCTGAAGGGTGCTTTACACCACAGTTTTTAAACTGCAACATTAACACCCCTTCTTCAGAGTGCAGGCACTGTACTTCCCATCTCCAGGACTCAAGTCTGTAGACAGCCTGTACTGTCTGCACAGACAGCCCATGCTGTCTGCCAGCTTAGTTCATATTTCGCGGCACTAAGGTGCTGCCCTCTGTAGCCAGGCCTCTCGGTGGGCATGCCAGCCTGCCTGCCCTTGCCTCACTCTCACTCACACAGTGGCCTAGCAGGAAGACATAAGGCCTACTCCTAGCTTTCTCTTGTGGGATGGCCCTCCCGGGCCATGGGCACAACACACAAGCCTGTGTACCCACCACGACTTAACAATAAAGTAAGAAGCCCCTGAAGACGTATCATTTACTCCCCGCTACAAGAACACTAAATAATCCTTTTATAAATGGTGGAAAGCGGTGGTGGCAGCAGTGTGTTTGCCCAGAGACAGGAAGGAAGGAATGAAGTTGTTCACTTCATCCCCCTAACACAACAAAAACATCCGTCTCTCAACGAGTTATCCTGATGTCGTGTCTGCACGTTGGAGCATCCAGACACAGGTACAAGCAGGATACAGCCGAAATTTACCGAATTTCTTCGAGAATTGTAAGTGGCGTCCCAGTGACTCCACACTAGAGTGTCCCACGCTGTTTCTCAAGTCACGTGTTCAGTGTCACTTGTATGTTGCTGTTGTTGTTCAGCTGAGCACAGCTGTTTCAGCAAGCCAGAGGTGAGTTTTGTGGCAATTTCTGCGTCCAGTGTGAGTTCTCCACGTGTTTGTGGGTGGAGGAAGTGGCTGCTTCTTGCCTCGCCCTGCTGTACTCTCACACCTCACCAGCCTACCATACACCACTCACCACTACTCACTCCCTCTGCTGTGTTTTCTGTTGTTTTCCATTTGAATTCATTGCCAGGGCTGTGTATCCGAGTGCCCGAGGCCACTCGAAGCCACGTAGATCATGACACCACGTGGATCCCGATGCCACGTGGGTGTGGACGATGTCACATAGACCTACGAAGCCACGTGAGTTACCAGATGCCCTAGGCCACATGCTGTGGTCTGCTGCCAGCATCACATTGACGTCACCGATGATGCTGCCCGACTTTATGACGTCACGATGTCTGCCTGACGTCACCTCGAGATGTCTGCTGACGTCACAGTGCTGCTGACGTCACCTCGCGACATCACGCCTGACATCACATGATGTCACCATCGAGTGTTTTGTAATTATTTCAGTACTGTCCAGAAGACTGAGAAAAGATATATGTTGTGCAAAATAATTCCTCTAAGTTAGTGTTCTCACATATTAGTGTATGCACAGAAAAACATCATTTGCTAGTTTAAGCCATGTTGTACCGCATGTACCGTGGGTGTTTAAAGTTTCTGTGTGTCCAGTGAGGTCTGAGCCAGACCTAAGTAGCACCACTGTTCTAAGTCACCCGATGTGACCAGTGCATTTGACAGCTGATTTACTCAGCCCCCAAGTGACCGAGCCTTCTTGTACAGAAAGCTTTTATGCTCGTCGCTCGTGATGTTCTGTAGAATCGTACCTGCAACGATTCCCACCGAGATTTGTTTCACTTCACCTCCAGACCGTCAGAGTGCAGTTATATGTAGAGAAACAAGTCTGGGGATGCTTAGACTAACCTCTGCTATAACTCCAACTGCTGAGAGAATGACACTCGCCAAACCGCAGTTAGCCACTGTCGGCAGGCGCTGTGTCAGCCGCGTGTCACAAGCTTCAGTGAGCAGCCTGCACAAAGAAGATGTCACTTTGACTGCTAGCTCACTCACTGCAGTCTGATTTTGTATGATGTTATGACTCCCAGATGTTTCGCCCAGTCGTCTCTGCCACAGCTCGCTCCACGCTCGCTGGCAGTGACAGCACAGTGACAGTACCAGTTGAGAAGTGTCCTCCTGAGTCGCTTGCCAGAAGTCCTGCCCAGTTGCCGAGTTATGTCGACACCTCACTCGAGGGCACCAGCATGTTGTGCCCAAGGTTGAGTGAAACCTGAAGCGACTCCTACGATGACTGCTTCACTGTTCCAGAGGAGACCATACCCTGTTACGTCACAGCTCAGCCGCAACGATGTCTCCTGTGTTGCAGTATCTGTCCAGATGCAGGAAGGCGTGCAATGATGCCCATCGACGCTCACTGCCTATGACCACGATGTTTAGCACACCCCACATGTTTTTTCTTCCCTCCCTGTAGGAAGTTTTTTTTCCATGTCCATATGTATATATACGTTTTTATTTTGTGTTCTCTGCCCTGTTCCTACGAGAGAGAGACTGCCGCAGCCGCAGCCGCAGTCGGCTGCCGCAGCCCCAGCAAGCAGCAACAAGGCTGCTCCTATATCTTGCCATTCCCTGGGCCTATCCAAACTCCAGTGATGGCCAAATTGCAAGTTCTGCTGCAACAAAATGCAAGGAACCTATAATGGCATAAAAACTGATGGTGACGACAATGAAATGGACTAAATATGACAAAAGAGGGACCGGCATTCAAGTGCCAGACCTGCTGCCAGACGTGAATCAGACACGAGACATTTTCCACTACAATGAAATAACTGACCTCCATATCAACTGCACCAGTGTTTAACGGGAAGACAACATGGCAGAAAACTGATCAACAAAACTCCAAGGAAATGACAGGACTGTAGGACTTTTTTCCTCAGTGCCAAACGAGGGAAAGAATTGAGCATTTAAACATGGCTGACCAGCATCCAAACACCAGCTACTGCCAGATGTACAACTAGCGAAGTGAAGTTCTCATCTTTACTGACGTTCATCTGTTGACAGTAACATCATATCTGTACCACCATCATATCACCTGTACCAGTGCTAACGAGAGGGAAACACAGGAGACATCGTCAGATCAACAGTACAAAACTCAAGGTTATAGGACGGTTATCCCTCAGTGCCAGTCGTGGGAAAGAAGTGAATAGTTAAACAGTCAAGGTTAATGTTTTAGTAGCTGACCTATATTCAGCTGACCAGTGCACAGTGAGAGAATTATAGCAGAAAACGCCAAATATATCTATAAACTCAAGGAAAGTCAGGTTGTAGGTGGCGTTTACTTCCCTCAGTGTTTTAAAAATGGCTGAGTCAGCAGACCAGGTCAGGCAGACAACAACACCACACAACCTCCGATAAATGGAATTGAGGGGGTTTTGGAAGGATAAAACCATTGATTAAACCTTTCTGGTACCAGAATGGAAAGGTGTTAGAAGTTAATAGGTGAAGCTGGACTGTGAAGTGAGCCGGGAAGGGGAGTGTGTAATAAGGGGTTAACTGTAAGGGGTTTGTGAAGTTAAGGGAAAAATGTGAGTAGTGAAGAGGGTTTTGAAGAAGAAAATTTACTAGTAATTCAGTGGTGATTGCTAAAGCAGATACTAGGGTGTACTAGGTGACTGGAAAAGAGAAATAAATATTATTGTATATGAGTAAAAGAGCGAAGAGTGAAAATGGCAGGCATTAGAGGGGTACAGGCTGCCATAATTATATTTATCTTTCTTCTTCAATTCCATGAAGAAAGAAATCAGTCACGGGGGCTGGAAAAGGTGAATGGAGTAACAGCGCCCTGGACAGTAAAAGCCCAACAGTTGCCATCCTACCAGAAAAGTAAATGTCACTATCGCCGCAAGGTATGGCAACACCGCATACACAAACAAAAACAGTGGCACACAGTTCTTATTGTAGTGCTCTTAAGTGGTGATATCCACACTAATCCAGGACCTCAAACTATTGAGCAGAGGCAAAACAGACAGATAAATGACGGTGATAATGACGGACTAGTAGCTAGGAATGATAACCTTAACTCCATATGTAATGCATACTTAGGTCAATATGAGACAATACAGCCATTATTATCTCAAACACTACCAAACAGGTGCATACACTGTACTAAAGCACGCATGAAAAACGGAAAAGGCACCTTATGTAAAATGTGTAAGGGGTGGGTGCATGATGAATGTATGTATAATTATAGCAATGGTGCCAGAATTCATTTTGTGTGTAACAAATGCACTTTGGCACAGTTACCCTTTAGCAATGATGACATTGATTTACCTAATTTTAATACAAATGACCCATTGCCATATACTGATGATTATAATTGTTTTATGAAAACAGGCCTTCACTTTATTCATGTCAACGCAAGATCACTTCTTCCTAATTTGGCAGAGATTAGGATTCTAGCTAACAAAATTAGGGCGGCAGTTATAACCATCTCTGAATCCTGGTTGGATGATATGGTGACTGACGACGAGGTCAAAATAGAAGGTTACAATATAAAACGCTTAGATAGGAACAGAAAGGGTGGTGGAGTATTTGCCTACATTAGAAATGACTTAGCTTACAACCCAAGACCTGATTTATATAACATTAAACTGGAGATTCTATGGTTTAAAGTGCTGCTTCCCAAGACCAAACCGATCTTAGTAGGAACTAGTTACCGCCCTCCTACCCAGGATCAGTTCTTAGAAGACTTTTCCAGAGTCTTGTCCGGACTTGAAAACAATTGCGAGACAATAATAATGGGCGACTTCAATATCTGTTTTCAGCAGCAAAATAATGGGCTATGCAAAAGGTATAAGCAAATTCTAGGTTTAAATAGTTACACTCAACTAATTAATACACCTACCCGGATCACACAGTTCTCAGCCACCCTAATTGACCACATACTTTGTAACCACTCTGAGAACATTAGTCAGTCAGGCATCATTACCACAGGTCTTAGTGATCATTTCATCATTTACTGCACCAGGAAAATCACTAGGGATAGGATAGGCCTACACAGGACAATAAAAATGAGGTCAACTAGAAACTACAGTAAAGAAACACTGGTAAATAGGCTACACAATTGTGACTGGACAGAGATAACAAGTTGCACGGACGTAAACGATGCCTGGGAAAAATTCAAAATAATGTTCACTACCATCCTTGATAATATTGCACCAGTTAAAGAGGTTAGGATTAAACGAAGAACTGAACCCTGGATGACTACTGAGATATTAGATATATGAAATTCAGAGACCACTGCTAAAAAGATTTAAAGCAAACAGACAGGATATTGCAGCACTAAATGAATTCCAAAGGGTGAGGAACAGAGTACAGAGACTTACAAAAGGAGCAAAGGCAAAGCACTATTGCTCAAAAATTGAAGAGTATAAGCATAACCCCAGAAAGCTCTGGCAACAACTAAAACAGTTGGGGTATAGCCATAAGCCAGTAGATAGGTCTAACATAGTACTCACTATCGATAATGAGGTATGCCACGAATCATCTAAGGTGGCAAATTGCTTTAATTCCTACTACACATCTGTTGCATCAACACTAGTAAGTAAACTACCAGCTGCATCAAATACCTTTAACACAGACTCTGATAAGTTTCAAACATACTATACCAATAAAGGGGTAACCCCAAACAGTTGTCAACTAGTAAGTGTATCTCATGACTTCATTCAAAAAGAACTAAGCAGGTTAAACCCAACTAAGAGCACAGGCCCTGATAACATTCCGTCTAAGTTCCTAAAAGATGGTGCTTCTGAACTGTCAATCCCTATTTCTCACATAATGAATCTGTCAGTCACCACCGGAGGGGTTCAAGGAGGCCAGAGTTACTCCTATCTTCAAGAAAAATAGTAGGTCTGATGTAAGCAACTATAGACCTGTTAGTATACTCATTATAATATCCAAAATTCTAGAGAGGGCGGTGTACTCTCAAGTAGTTAAGTACCTTAATGACAACAACATTCTCCATAGCTTTCAATCGGGCTTTAGAAGATCTTACTCAACCGACACCTCCCTAATTAGTCTGATGGATTACCTGAGAACTGAAATGTCAAAGGGGAACCTCATAGGTATGGTAACCTTAAACCTGCAAAAGGTCTTCGATACTGTCAACCACAATATATTATGTATGAAACTTCAAGCTATCGGTATAGGTTCTGTAGACTAGTTTAAGTCCTACCTTAGCAATAGGAGACAAATTGTCAAAATCAACAAAACGGAATCAGAACCTCTGCCGATAACATGTGGAGTTCCCCAAGGTAGTATTCTGGGTCCCTTATTATTCTTATGTTGTCAATGACATGCCTATCAGTGTCAAGTGCAAACTCTTACTGTATGTAGATGACAGTACCCTGTTAGTGTCAGGTAAAGACCCACAAGATATAGCTAATGTTTTAACACTGGAACTGGAGTCCTGCAGCAATTGGTTAGTAGACAACAAACTATCATTACACCTCGGGAAAACTGAAGCCATTCTCTTTGGCACGAAACATAAACTGAGAAGGGTAAATAATTTTAATATCCAGTGTAATGGGGAGCCCATCATTTTGGTTTCATAAGTAAAATATCTGGGAATCCCCTTTGACCCATGCATGTCAGGAGAATTGATAGGGAACAGTGTAGTAAAGAAAGCTAATGCCAGACTGAAGTTCCTGAATAGACAAGCACAGTGTCTACCTAGTGAGACTCGCAAGACCCTATGTCTAGCCCTTATACAATGCCATATGGATTACGCTTGCTCTTCATGGTACTCTGCCTTGACAAAAAAACTAAAAGATAGGCTGCAAATCACCCAGAACAAAATCGTAAGATTCATCCTGGGGCTGGGACCAAGAGAACATGTAGGCCAGGATGAATTACAGCAGTTGGATATGCTGAATGTTGAAGACAGAGTAAAACAACTGAAGCTAAATCATGTTTATAAAATTGCTCACAAACAGTCCAGAATATCTTGCTGTCAATTTTGTCAAGGTTGGGAACCAAAGCAATCATAGTACTAGGGGGAGAGAGCACAGCTTTGTAGTACCCACAGTCATTGGCCAGGCTTCAAACACCTTTTATTGTACAGCAATAAAGGAATGGAACAGGCTACCTGCACATGTCAAAGCCAGTCATAGCATGAACCAGTTCAAGAAGAGTGCCAAAAGGTGTCTGATGAATGTAGCTACAGAAAGGGAGGGGAATGATTTTCTATTTTTTAGCTAACATACGTGTAAATTTTACCCTATTCCTAGTAATGACCCTCGTATTGTAGATTGCACTTGGTGGTGTCAGCGGCAGCGGCAGCAGCTTCCAAGCTCCGTACTTTTCTCCAACTACCAGAGCTACCAATGCTCCTATGATGACCTAGTTACAAGCAAAACTGCACTACCCAACGTAGCACCCAGAATGACCAAAGATTACCAACAGTGAAACCTACAAATCGAAAAAATAGAGATCAAAGGAAGACTGCAAACTAACCGTAAGCAACACCCCGCTGCCAGCCGAACAACGTAACCCTAAGCTTTGTATACTACAACTTCTTCTTAACTACAACAATTCCTGTAGTATTATGAGGCGCAATCTAAGAGGAAACAGCACCAAGGCCAGCAAGAAAACACCGAAAAATCAACTATTCAACAAGTGTAGTCAGGAGGACGCCGGCCCAGCAACCACCCCACTCACCACCACTCAAGGCCACACCACAACAATAACAACAAACATGGCTGCCACCAGCCCATCCTCCCCTCTCTTTCCCGGATTCAACCTACCAAGTAGTCTCTCAGGTATGACCAACGATCCAGATACCCTAAAGTCATGCATCTCCAACTTAGTTATTGAAAATATGAATCTTCGAGAGACGCTAGCAAAACAAGACACCAGGATGACACAACTCGAAAACAAAATCCTCAGTCTTGAACAAAAGTTTTCAACACCAGGAATGACTAACTGTGACAAGACCATCCAGACAGTCATAGATAGCCATACCCAACAAAAAATTTATCTCTTAATACAAAGGTTGAAGAAGCAGTAAAAGAATGGAAGAGCAACTTAGATAACCAGTTCAGTGACTACTTTGCTCTCCAAGAAGATAAAACTGAACAAGATAAACTATCGGACGCAGTAATAGTTAACAGTCCACTTTTTCCCAGTGATATGAACCAAACAAACAGTAAAGAAATTACTCTGCAGATCATAAAGGACCAAACAAGTGTTATTGTACCAGAGTCAGAAATAAAAGAAGCCAGGTTACTAGGAAATCCCATGGTAGAAAAAGTGTTATGCTTAGATTCCACTCACATGACAGAAAAAAAGACTTAATCATTGCATCTATTAAAGTAAAGAAAGAGGTATATATAAACGAGTGTCTTACCAAAAAACGTCAAAACCTCCTGTATAGAGTCAGAAACTTAAGCGAGAGAATAATGACACAATTACACCAATGCTTCACACGGGATGGGAAAATTCTAGTTAGGAAAACAAATGTAGGTCAACTGTACACAATCACGAACGAGAATGATCTATCACGATTTCTCAGGGATACCAATCTTACAGAGAATAACTAAACAATGTCCAACTTAAAAGCCTACGTAGTGTAGTGTACGTTTTGCTCCATTATTGTTCAAAATTTCATTGTACAATCTCTTAGAAATTAAATAATCAACTACCTCATTTTGTGATTTTACTAGTAAGCATAGGTCACCTTATGTGATTTTGTTATTTACTATTGTTCGCTTAAACATTAGCTGAATTGATACTTTCTCTGTCCATATTACTACCTCATATTTTTTTTTTAAATACTATCAATTGATATTACTTACTAAAATTAATAAATATCATTTTTACTAAAATTTCAATTTACTCTTAACAATTTTGACATTTAATAACCATTACTTGTCTAATTACCTTTACCTGTTTTAATACCACATTTACTATCCTAGATTACTCTTAATTACCTTGTACTGCCATATAACCTCAAGTATAACTACCAGTGCAATATTGAATGAAATAAACATTACTTTTTCACTTTTTTGTAATCATTATTACTTACTAAAATTTTATTAAACACCATATTTACTACCAGTCAATTTTAATTTTGTACATTAAACATTTTTTTATACTTCTCATAACATTTTGCTGCCAAATTTTCAAGTTTTTATATTCAACCCCAACCTTTATATTATCCCTTGTACCTGTGTACCTGTCTACCCTCTTACTATCATATTATAATCAAGACATTACCATTGTTATTTTTTTTACTATTATTCTTTTGGAACTTTAATTGTGAATTTTATTTTGTCAATTTAAATCTAGGTATAATCTTGATCTTGTCAACAACCTATACCAGACTAGTGCAATTGAAAGTACCATTTCAAATTGTATTTTTATATTATAAGTTTATATTATAATTCCTACCATCTGTCCATTTAAACTTTGCTTTACCATTACTTAAATTTTAGTCCCTTATATGTTTTCTCCTTTATTTTAGCTTTATATAAACTATATCCTAGTTTATATATTCACAATTGTTAAAATAATCAAGGTAGCTATTCTTAGGTGCTAAAGTAGAATAAGTTCAACAATTTTGCCATTATATTCCAAAGCTCATTTTTTTGATTACCACTTTATTGGTCACCACAACCTATATTAGTCCCTTTTATATTATAATTTTATACTATAATTCTAACTTTAAAAAATTACCTTTATAGTACTACCTACTATCATATTCCCAAGCTCCACTACTTGATCATCACTTTATTTGTATTAGTCCCTTAGCTCATTATTTTACATTTGTTAAATAATCCAGGTGCTATTTTTTAGCTTAAGACTATTTACTTTGTTTTATACTTAATTCAAACTATAGATTCACTACAAATCTTATGATTACAAGCATTGATCCTGATACCAACCTCTTATTTAATGACTTAAATGAATCAAACAGTAACTGTAATTACTACACTGCAGAACAATCAAAGGCACTTCTCAGTGCCAACAACAACATAACTGTATTTAACTACAATATCAGATCTTTAAGCAAGCATTACGATGACCTCATAGCATTACTAAATTCCTTACATGCCAATATGTCCATCATTACACTAACTGAAACCTGGCTAAAGCCTGATAGTACAGATGTCTATGCCATTCCTGGTTACACAGCCATACACAACTGTAGGCCAGATAAACAAGGGGGTTGGCACAGCCATATACTACTCAGACCAACTAGAATGTATCACTAATACTTGCACAAGGGATGAACATTGGGGAATATATAATAGCTAAATTCAAATCAAAGTACCTACAAAACCTCTCACATTGATAAACATCTACAGAGTTCCACAGTCAAAACATTAGCCAATTTAGTCAAAATCTAGGAAGTATGATAACTGATGCACGCATGAACAAAGATCACTTACTACTCTCAGGTGACTTCAATATAAATCTCCTGCAAGACCAGGACCCACACGTTACTGAATTCACAAACACAATGAGTAACTGTATGTTACTACCAACAGTAACAAAACCTACAAGAGTTACAGAGACTAGTGTTTCCCTACTTGACCACATCTGGACCAAACACCATATCCCTTTAAAATCAGGCATAATTACAGATAATACCACAGACCACTACCCTACTTTCCTCATAACAACTCTTGGTAAACTACCCCAAGACACTACTAAAGTCACCTTCAGACTTCACAATGAGGCAGCCATTAATAACTTCACAACAGCAATAGCAAACATTGATGGCACACTGAGCTAGAAACCTATACAGAAAATTGACGAATGTATTAATAATTTTCTAAAAAAAACCCAATACCTCTATAACAAGCACTGCCCTAAAAAAAACTAAACAGATGACAGCAAAGAGACTGAACAGTCCCTGGCTAACACCCAGCATTCTCAAATCCATAAATACAAAACACCAATATGAAAAACAGTACAAATGGGTCACATAACCAGAGACCAAACAAAACGTTACTCGTCAATCCTAACCAGCCTGATAAGAAGGGCAAAAAAATTGTATTATGAGAACAGATTATCCAACTTACGAGGTGATATAAAAAAGACCTGGAAAACCCTATCAGAAATTCTGGGAACAAAAAAGATATCACGAAATAGCGAAATAAAATTAGCAAAAACAGATGAACCCCAACTCCCACCAACAGAAACAGCAAACAGACTCAATGATTTCTTCTCCACTATAGGACATAACCTTGCAATAAAATCCCAAGCTCAGATACCCCACCAAATGACTACCTCACCGGCAACTACCCGAACACACTGTTCCTAGCTCCGACTAACCCATACGAAGTCTCCCTTATTATCAACGCACTAAAAAACAAGGCAGGAGATTTAAATACTTACCACCCCTTATATACAAAAAAGTGTCACAAGTGCTATCACCAATCATTGCAACACTCTTTAACAAATCCATTGAATCCTCCACCTTCCTACAGTACTCAAAATAGCAAGGGTCAAACCCCCATCCACAAAGGAGGAGACCAAACAGAGTTGAATAACTATAGGCCAATATCCAACTTACACCCTCTCTCAAAAATCTTCGAAAAATTAATTCATAAACGAATCTACTCCTACCTTATCTCCCAAAACATACTCAACCCCTGCCAATTTGGATTCAGGCCTAATAAAAATACTAATGATGCTATTATACACATGCTAGAACATATATACACTGCAATAGAAAAAAGAAGTCCCACTGGGGATCTTCATTGACTTACATAAAGCTTTTGATACAGTTGACCATGACTTGCTCCACGTAAAATTGTCACACTATGGTATAAGAGGGCACTCCCTCAACTACCTCAAGTCTTACCTCAGCAACAGAAGCCAATATGTGTACGCAAATGGGGCAAACTCTTCTGCACAACCAATTACAGTTGGTGTCCCACAGGGAAGTGTCCCCTTGGCCCTCTTCTCTTTCTCCTATACATAAATGACCTTCCAAATGCTTCGCAATTACTCAAACCCACACTATTTGCAGATGACACTACATACGTCTTCTCTCACCCGAGCCCAGTCACGCTAGCCAATACTGTAAATACCGAATTACAGAAAATATCTACCTGGATGAGGACTAACAAACTTACACTAAACATTGACAAAACCTACTTCATTCAGTTTGGTAACAGAGCTACAGATGTCCCTCTTAACATAATGATAAATGGATCACCTATCACAAAACTAACAGAGGGAAAATTCTTAGGAATCCACCTTGATAATAGACTCAAATTTCATACACATATACATCAAATTTCTAAGAAAATTTCCAAGACTGTAGGCATACTATCGAAGATACGGTACTATGTTCCACAGTCAGCCCTGCTGGCCCTATATCACTCTCTTATTTACCCCCTATCTCACCTATGGAATTTGTGCATGGGGCTCAACAACAATTAACCATCTCAGACCACTAATTACCCCAAAAAAAGGCTGCAGTTAGAATGATAACAAATTCTCACTACAGGCAGCACACTCCACCAATATTCAATACACTAAACCTACTCACCATACAAAACATCCATACTTATTACTGCAACTATTACATACATAGAACACTTAACTCTGATATTAACCCTCCCCTCAAAACATCTCCTTGCCAACCCAACAGAACACAATGACCATAACACAGGCACAGATCACTCTTTGATGTTCCTCGTGTCCATCTCACACTATGCAAAAACTCAATGCACATAAAAGGCCCTAAAATCTGGAATTCATTACCTGTAAATATAAAAGAAACACAACCTGTTTATAAATTCAAGTCTCTTCTCAAAGATTACTTACTCACCCAAAACCAAATAAATACTGAATAACTGAACATTATAAATTGTATATCTTAAATGTTTCTCACAATTATATCACATAAATGTTAAACCTAAAACCCAATCTAACTTTATTATTTTTTAAATACACTACCTAACAGAATCACTACCTAACTGAATGCAACCATATGACCTGTCTTTGTAATACTCACTTGTGCTTTATAGTTATCTGTTTACATTAATGTTTTATCACTGATTTCATCATTGCTTAGTAGCAGCGCTGTATAGTCCTTGTGGCTTAGCGCTTCTTTTTGATTATAATAATAATAATAATAATCATTGCTTAGTTAATCTTAAGTTAATTTTAAGCCAGCCCGTAATGCTATGCATAGTATAAGTGGCTTTGGCATACTGCTCTTATCTGTATTTTTTTGTACCTCTGTATGTGTGCACAAATTGGAAATAAATAAATAAATAAAAATAAATAGTCTTAATGACCCTCGTGTAGAAGATAGTCTTTTTAGTATGATAATAAGATGTTATCTTCATTATAGAATAACAAGAAAATATTAAACCTTTATAATATATTAATAAGGTAAAAGGACCCCAATGGAAATAAGTCACTCTGTCTGACTTTTTTGGGTTATCCTAGGTTCTCTACACATATGCTGCTATGTATGATAATTAAATGTAACTGTATTTGTGTATACCTGAATAAACTTACTTACTTTACTTATCCACCAGTATTGTCACGTCGGGACGATGCGCGGTAGGTGGCCCGAGCATTATGTAGACAGCCTGTTACTGTCTGCACAGACAGCCCATGCTGTCTGCCAGCTTTGTTCATATTTCGCGGCACTAAGGTGCTGCCCTCTGTAGCTAGGTCTCTCAGTGGGCAAGCCAGCCTGCCTGCCCTTGCCTCACTCTCACTCACACAGCGGCCTAGCAGGAAAACACAAGGCCTACTCCTAGCTCTCTCTCGTGGGGATGGCCCTCCTGGGCCATGGGCACAACACACAAGGGCTGTGTACCCAACCGATTTAACAAAAAAGTAAAAGCCTCCAAAGAA
>NC_069458.1:4932940-4956342 GCF_026875155.1 Cherax quadricarinatus | reverse complement strand
AGCAGTGGCAGACAACATGAAGTAGCAGTGGCAGACAACATGAAGCAGCAGTGGCAGACAACATGAAGCAGCAGTGGCAGACAACATGAAGCAAGCAGTGGCAGACAACATGAAGTAGCAGTGGCAGACATGAAGCAGCAGTGGCAGACAACATGAAGTAGCAGCAGCAGACAACATGAAGCAGCAGTGGTATAACGGGTTTATTTGGTATTCTGGTAGCGGGTGGATAAATGATAAACGTCTTCAGAGGCTTCTTTATTGTTAAGTAGTGGTGGGTACACAGGCTTGTGTGTTTGTGCCCATGGCCCGGGTAGGGCCATCCCACGAGAGAGAGCTGTGAGGCCTTGTGTCTTGCTGCTAGGCCGCTGTGTGAGTGAGGGTGAGGCAAGTCTGGGCATACTGAAGTGGCAAGGCCTATAGGTGGCAGCACCAGCATGGTGCGAAATATGAACTAAGCTGGCAGACAGCATGGGCTGTCTGTGCAGACAGTACAGGCTGTCTACATACGCTCGGCCACCTACCGCGCATCGTCCCGAAGCGACAATACTGGTAGTAAAAGAACCTCGGTCTCTCTCTCGTAGGAACAGGGCACAGAACACAAAATAAAAACATATATATACATATGAACATGGAAAAAAAACTTCCTACAGGGAGGGAAGAAAAAACATGTGGGGTGTGCTAAACATCGTGGTCATAGGCAGTGAGCATTGAAGTGCATCACTGCACGCCTTCCTGCATCTGGACAGATACTGCAACACAGGAGACATCGCTGCGGCTGAGCTGTGACGTAACAGGGTACGGTCTCCTCTGGAACGGTGAAGCAGTCATCGTAGGAGTCGCTGCAGGTTTTCACTCAACCTGGGGCACAACATGCTGGTGCCCTCGAGTGAGGCGTCGACAAAACTCGGCAACTGGGCAGGACTTCTGGCAAGCGACTTAGGAGGACACTTCTCGACTGGTACTGTCGCTGGGCTGTCACTGCCGGCGAGCGTGAAGCAAGTTGTGGAGCGAGTCGTGGCAGAGACGACTGGGCAAAACATCTGGGAGTCGTAACATCATACACCAGACTGCAGTGAGAGAGCTAGCAGTCAAAGTGACATCTTTGTGCAGGCTGCTCACTGAAGCTTGTGACACGAGGCTGACACAGCGCCTGCCGACAGGGCTAACTGCGGCTTGGCGAGTATCATTCGGCAGTTGGAGTTATAGCAGAGGTTAGTCTAAGCGTCCCCAGACTTGTTTCTCTACATATAACTGCACTCTGACGGTCTGGAGGTGAAGTGAAACAAATCTCGATGGGAATCGTAGCAGGTACGATTCTGCAGAACAACACGAGCGACGAACATAAAAGCTTTCTGTACAAGAGGGCTCGGTCACTCGGAGCTGTCTTGACATCAGCTGTCAAACGTACTGGTCACACGGGTGACTTAGCACAGTGGTGCTACTCAGGTTTGGCTCAGACCTCACTGGACACACGGAAACTTTACACACCTGCGGTACACTAACATGTGAGAACACTGACTGAGAGGAATTAATTCACACACGACATATATTTTCTCTCAATCTTCTCGACAATATTAAAGTAATTACTAGAAACACTCGATTGGACATAATGTGATGTCAGGCGTGATGACGTCAGAAGACATCTCAAGGTGACGTCAGCAGACATCTCGAGGTGACATCAGCAGACATCTCGAGGTGACGTCAGCAGACATCTCGAGGTGACGTCAGCAGACATCTCAAGGTGACGTCAGGCAGACATCGTGACGTCATGAAGTCGGGCAGCATCGTGGGTGACGTCAATGTGATGCGGGCAGCAGACCACAGCATGTGGCCTGGGACATCTGGTAACTCACGTAGCTCGTAGGTCCACATGACATCGCCCACACCCACGTGCAACGAGATCCCGGGTGTACGTGATCTTCGTAGGCATGCTGATCACTTAGCTTCGAGTGTCGCTCGGGACACTCGGATTACACGAGCTCTTGCAATGAAAAATCACACGAAAAAACAGCAGAAACACAGCAGAGGGATTGGCAGTGGTGATTGTATGGTAGTGTGTGGCGAGGAGCGTGTGGTGGAGTGTATGGCAAAGGGCGGCATCAGGCCATTCCCTCCTTCTCTCACCCACAAACATCAGGGAAACACACTGGACGCAGAAATCACCACAAAACACACCTCTAGCTTTGACTGAAACAGTTGTGCTGAGTCATGAACACAACAGCAACAACAAGTGACTGAACACCTTGACATGAAAACAGAGTGGGACAACTGTAGCTAAAGTCACTGGGATGCCCCTCACAATTCTCCGAAGACATTGGTCAAAAATATCGGCCTGGATCCTCTTGTACCTGTGTCTGGGTGTCTCAAACGTGCAGAACCACAACATCAGGATAACTTAGTATGTAGAGACGGAATTTTTTTCTTGCATTGGATGATGAAGTGAAGATTTACTTCATCCCTCATACCTTCCTCTATCAGGGCAAACACAGACTGCCGCGACCCACCGCTGGTACCATTATAAAGGGTATATTTGGTAATCTGGTAGCGGTGGATAAATGATAAACGTCCATCGGAGGCTTCTTACTATAAGTAGTTAAGTAATGGTGGGTACACATGTTTGTGTGGTTTGTGCACAAGGCCTGGGCAGGGCCAACCCACAGAGAGAGCTGGGAGGCCCTAGTGTCTTGCTGCTAGGCCGCTGTGTTAGTGATGGTGAGCAAGTCTGGGCATACTGAAGTGGCAAAGGCCTATAGGTGCAGCACCAGCATGGCGCAAAATAGAACAAGCTGGAAGACCGCATGGGCTGTCTGTGCAGACAGTAACAGCTTTCTACAGGGCAGACAACATGAAGGTATCAGTTGGCAATATCATGAGTATGCAGTGGCAGAAACAACAAGAGGAAGCAGTGTCAACAACAAGAAGCATGCAGTGGCAAGACAACATGAGGTAGCCGATGGCAGATATCAAGAGGTAGGCCAGAGGCAGATAACAAGAGGTAGCAGTGCCAGATATCAAGAGGTACCAGTTGGCAGACAACATGAAGCAGCTGTGGCAGACAACATGAATCAGCAGTGGCAGAAATACATGAGGTAGCATGGCAGACAATATGAATCAGTAGTAGCAGACAACAAGAAGCAACAGTGGCAGACAATCATGAGGTACCAAGTCAGACAACATGAGAAGCAGTGCAGACAAGAAGCCTCAGTGGACATGACATCAAGAGGGAGCAAGAGGCATACAACATGAAAGCAGCAGTGGCAAGAGAACATGAGCCGCAGTGGCAGACAACATGAAGCAACAGTGGCAGATATCAATTGAGGCAGCAGTGGCAGACAACATGAAGCAGCAGTGGCAGACAACATGAAGCAGCAGTGGCAACAACATAAAGCAGCAGTGGCAGACAACTGAACCCAGCAGTGGCAGCCCATAAAGCGCAGTGGCGACAACATGAAGCAGCAGTGCAGACATGAAGCAGCAGTGGCAGACAACATGAAGCAGCAGTGGCAGCAACATGAAGTAGTAGTGGCAGACAACATGAAGCAGCAGTGGCAGACAACATGAAGTAGTAAGGTGGCAGACAACATGAAGGCAGCAGTGGCAGACAAATATAAGCAGCAGTGGCAGACAACATGAAGTAGCAGTGACAGACAACATGAAGCAGCAGTGACAGACAACATGAAGCAGCAGTGGCAGACAACATGAAGTAGCAGTGGCAGACAAATGAAGCAGCAGTGGCAGACATGAAGCAGCAGTGCAGACAACATAAAGCACAATGGCAGACAACATGAGAGCAGTGGCAGACAACATGAAGCAGCAGTGGCAGACAACATGAAGCAGCAGTGGCAGACACATGAAGCAGCAGTGACAGACAACATGAAGCAGCAGTGGCAGACAACATGAAGCAGCAGTGGCAGACATCATGAGCTAGCAGTGGCAGACAACATGAAGCAGCAGTGGCAGACAACATGAAGCAGCAGTGGCAGACAACATGAGGTAGCAGTGGCAGACAACATGAAGCAGCAGTGACAGACAACATGAAGCAGAAGTGGCAGACGACATGAGGTAGCAGTGGCAGACAACACAAAGTAGCAGTGGCAGACAACATGAAGCAGAAGTGACAGACAACATGAAGCAGCAGTGGCAGACAACATGAGGTAGCAGTGGCAGACAACATGAGGTAGCAGTGGCAGACAACATGAAGCAGCAGTGACAGACAACGTGAAGCAAGTGACAGACAACATGAAGCAGCAGTGGCAGACAACATGAAGCAGCAGTGGCAGACAACATGAAGCAACAGTGGCAGATATCATGAGGCAGCAGTGGCAGACAACATGAGGTAGCAGTGGCAGACAACATGAATCAGCAGTGGCAGACAACATGAGGTAGCAGTGGCAGACAACATGAAGCAGCAGTGACAAACAACATGAGGTAGCAGTGGCAGACAACATGAATCAGCAGTGGCAGACAACATGAGGTAGCAGTGGCAGACAACATGAAGTAGCAGTGGCAGACTACATGAGGTAGCAGTGGCAGACAATATGAATCAGCAGTGGCAGACAACATGTGGTAGCAGTGGCAGACAACATGAATCAGCAGTCTCAGACAACATGAGGTAGCAGTGGCAGACAACATAAATCAGCAGTGGCAGACAACATGAAGCAGCAGTGACAGAGAACATGAATCAGCAGTGGCAGACAACATGTGGTAGCAGTGGCAGACAACATGAATCAGCAGTCTCAGACAACATGAGGTAGCAGTGGCAGACAACATAAAGCAGCAGTGGCAGACAACATGAAGCAGCAGTGACAGACAACATGAAGCAGCAGTGGCAGACAACATGAAGCAGCAGTGGCAGACAACATGAGGTAGCAGTGGCAGACAACATGATGCAGCAGTGGCAGACAACTTGAGGTAGCAGTGGCAGACAACAAGAAGCAGCAGTGGCAGACAACAAGAAGCAGCAGTGGCAGACAACAAGAAGCAGCAGTGGCAGATAACAGAAGAAGCAATGGCAGACATCATGAGGTAGCACTGGCAGAAAACATGAAGCAGCAATGGCAAAGTGTAGCATTAAGAGTGTAGCAATTAACCCTTTCAGGGTTTCGGCCGTACTAGTATGGCTTACGCATAGGGTTTTTGACGTACTAGTACGCCTAAATTCTAGCGCCCTCAAATCTAGTGAGAGAAAGCTGGTAGGCCTACATATGAAAGAATGGGTCTATTTGGTCAGTGTGCGCAGTATAAAAAAAATCCTGCAGCACACAGTGCGTAATGAAAAAAAAAAAAACTTTGCCCATGTTTTTTGGTTTAAAAAAACGTTTTTTGCACTGATTTCTTAGGGATTTATTTTTGTATCTAGCTTTTTTGGTCTCATTTTAGGAATGGAAGACTATTACAGAAATTGAAAAGATTTTTGACTGTTTTTAAAATAAAAAAGTACCTGAAATTGAGCTAAAAGTAGCAGAAATTTTCGATTTTTCCCAAATTTTCAAAGTAAAAAATCATGCTAAGCGTCCAACTGGTGAGTCTAAACGTATTCTTTCACAAGTCGCCAATATTATTTATACCTTTTTTTACACAAAAGCATAGTCTCATAAAGTAAATCTCTATTTTTTGTGAGAATAAAAATCAAAGGGAAAGCAAAAGAATGAAGAGGGGGAGTTGGGACTGACTAATGAAAAGGAAATTTTTTTAGTGCCGGGAATGTCTTTCTTGTTTATTCGGCCCCTTTTTTTGGGAAATTGGCATCTTTTAAAATTTTGGTAAAATTGGAAAAATTGCAAAATTTCTGCCACTGTATTGGATATTTTGAAACGGTAAATGGTGGTTTTTTGTACCTTCGAAGAAAACAAGGAGTTCTGTGAAAATTAGTTTTTTGTAAATTTGTACACGGGAAATTGGGCCAAAAAATAGGCCCCAATTTGGGGGCAAAATCGCCGAGCTAAACCCCCCATTTTGAATTTGATTCCCCATAATTGACCAATGTAGTAAAAAAAATACAATGTTAAAAAACATAAAACTAAATGGAAATATAATCTACTACCCTTTACCCTGTAACAAGGCTTAAAATTGAACCACACTGAGGATCTCCTTAAGTCCTCCCTCAGTCACTCTTTGAATTTTTTCAAAAAAAACAAATTAATTGTAGATCTATGTATAGGAATAATGAAGTTAGGGAGGCTAGTAATGGTAAACTTTCACTGCCTTTTTCACAAGAGTGTACATTACAGTGATTTAAAATATTCAAAATACAAAAAAATTCAACTTTTGCTTTTTTTTTTTTTTTTGGGACATGACCCTCTTCTAAAATACTCATTTTTTTTATTTATTTTTTTTTTTTTTTATTCCCCAAATTTGTGCACACATACAAGGTAAAAAAAAAATCGATAAGGCAGATGCCAAAGCCCTATACAGCATAGCATTACGGGGGGCTTAAAATTAACTTAAGATTAACAAAACAATGAATTATTATTTTTATAAATCAAAAAGAAGCGCTAACCACAAGGGCTATACAGCGCTGCTACTAAGCAATGTGAAATCATGATAAAACATTAATGTAAACAAAAAACTATAAAACACAATGAGTATTACAAAGACAGGTCATATGGTTCATTCAGTTAGGTAGTGTTTTGTTTGTAGTTATTTAAAAATAATAAAGTTAGATTGGGTTTAGTTTTAAAATTTTTGTGAATAATTTGAAAACTTTAAATAAACAATTTAAATGTCATTATTCAGTATTTTTTTGGTTTGGGTGATAAGTAATCTTTGAGAAGAGACTTGAATTATAAACAGGTTGTGTTTCTTTTTTTTTACAGGGAAGAATTCCAGATTTTTGGGGCCCTTTTTTTGCATTTAGTTTTTGCAAATGTGAGATGGCACAGGGAAAACAAAAGTGATCTTCCTTGTTTATGGGCAAGTGTTCTGTTTAGGTTGGCAAGGAATGTTTGAGGGGAGGTTAATATCAGAGTTAAGTGTTCTATGTATTAAAGGGCAGTAAAAATTGATGTTTTGTATGGTGAGTAGGTTTTTTTGGGATTGAATATTGGGGGGAGTGTGCTGCCTGTAGTGAGAATTTGTTATCATTCTAACTGCAGCCTTTTGTTGGGTAATTAGTGGTCTGAGATGGTTAATTGTTGTTGAGCCCCATGCACAAATTCCATAGGTGAATAGGGTAAATAAGAGAGTGATATAGGCCAGGAGGGCTGACTGTGGAACATAGTACCGTATCTTCGATAGTATGCCTACAGTCCTTGGAAATTTTCTTAGAAATTTGATGTATATGTGTATGAAATTTGAGTCTATTATCAAGGTGGATTCCTAAGAATTTTCCCTCTGTTAGTTTTGTGATAGTGATCCATTTATCATTATGTTAAGAGGGACATCTGTAGCTCTGTTACCAAACTGAATGAAGTAGGTTTTGTCAATGTTTAGTGTAAGTTTGTTAGTCCTCATCCAGGTAGATATTTTCTGTAATTCGTATTTACAGTATTGGCTAGCGTGACTGGCTCGGGTGAGAGAAGACGTAGTAGTGTCATCTGCAAATAGTGTGGGTTTGAGTAATTGCGAAGCATTTGGAAGGTCATTATGTATAGGAGAAAGAGAAGGGCCAAGGACACTTCCCTGTGGGACACCAACTGTAATTGGTTGTGCAGAAGAGTTTGCCCCATTTGCGTACCCATATTGGCTTCTGTTGCTGAGGTAAGACTTGAGGTAGTTGAGGATGCCCACTTTACCAAAGTGTGACAATTTTACGGGAGCAAGTCATGGTCAACTGTACAAAAGCTTTACGTAATCAATGAAGATCCCCAGTGGGACTTCTTTTTTCTCTAATTGCAGTGTAACTATGTTCTAGCATGTGTATATAGCAATCATTAGTATTTTTATTAGGCCCAAATCCAAATTGCAGGGGTTTGAGTATGTTTTTGGGAGATAAGTAGGAGTAGATTCGTTTATGAATTAATTTTTCGAAGATTTTTGAGAGAGGGTGTAATTGGATATTGGCCTTAGTTATTCAACTCTGTTTGGTCTCCTCCTTGTGGATCGGGGTGACCCTTCTATTTTGATACTGAGGGAGGTGGAGGATTCCAATGGATTTGTTAAAGAAGTGTTTGCAATGATTGGTGAAGCACACTTGTGACAACTTTTTATGTATATAAGGGTGGTAAGGTATTTAAATCTAAATTCTGCCGTTGTTTTTTAAGTGCGTTGATAATAAGGGAGACATCGTATGGAGTTAGTCGGAGCTAGGAACAGTGGTGTTCGGGTAGTTGCCGGATGAGGTAGTCAATTGGTGGGGTAACTGAGCTTGGGATTTTATTGCAAGGTTTTGTCCTAGAGTGAGAAGAAAACATTGAGTCTGTTGCAGTTTCGTTGTGGGAGTTGGGGTTCACTGTTATTGCTAATTTTATTTCGCTATTTCATGATATCTTTTTTTGCTCCAAATTTCTGATAGGGTTTTCCAAGGTCTTTTTTATATCACCTCGTAAGTTGGATAATCTGTTCTCATAATACAAATTTTTTGGCCCTTCTTATCAGGCTGGTTAGATTGACGAGTAACGTTTTTGTTTTGGTCTCGTTATGTACCCATTCTGTTACTGTTTTATTCCTATTGGTGTTTTGTATTTAGCATATGAAATGGACTGGGTTTTACCAGGACTGTTCATTACTCTTTGCTGTCATCAGTTTAGTTTTTTTAGGGCAGTGCATTTAAGAGGGATTGGGTTTTTTAGAAAATTATTATACATACGTCAATAATCTGTATAGGTTTCTAGCTCAGTGTGCCCAATCAATGTTTGCTATTGCTGATTTTGAAGTATTAAAGCTGCCTCATTGTGAAGTCTGAAGTGACTTTAGTAGTGTCTTGGGGTATTTAACCAAGAGTTTTTATGAGGAAAGTAGGGTATGGTCTGTGGTATTATCTGTAATATGCCCTGATTATCAAGGGGATATGGGAGTTTGGTATCCAGATGTGGTCAAGTAGGAAACACTAAGTTTTCCCCTCTGAACTCTTGTAGGTTTTGTTACGTTTGTAGTAACATACAGTTACTCCCCTCCCCATTTGTTTGTGAATTCAGTAACGTGAGGGTCCCTGGTCTGCCAGGAGATTAAATATTGAAGTCCACCTGCGAGGTAGTAAGTGATCTTTGTTCATGCGTGCTCAGTTATCATCTTCCTAGATTTTGACTAAATTGGCTACTGTTTGACTGTGGAACACTGTAATGAATATCAATGTGAGAGGTTTTTGTAGGTACTTTGATTTGAATTTAGCTATTATATATCCCCATGTCATCCCTGAGCAAGTATTAGTGATATCATACTCGTTGGTCTGAGTAGTATATGGCTGTGCCACCCCCTTGTGATCTGGCTACAGTTGTGTATGGCGAGTACCAGGTCTGGCAAAGACCTCGTACAATCAAGGCTTTGCCAGTTTCATTAGTGTAATGATGGACATATTGGCATGTAAGAATTTAGTAATGCAATATGTCATCGTAATGCTGCTTAAAGATATGATATTTGTAGTTAATATAGTTATGTTAGTTTGTTGGCACTGAAAGTGCCTTTGATTGTTCTGCATTGTAGTAATTACAGTTACTGTTTGATTCATTTAAGTCATTATATAAGAGTTGGTATCAGATCAATGCTGTAATCATAAGATTTTTGTAGTGAATCTATATTTTGAAATTAAGTATAAAACAAAGTATAAAGTCTTAAGCTAAAAAAAAGCACCTGGATTATTTAACCAATGTAAAATAATGACAAGGACTATTACAAAAAAAGTGAGTGATCAATAGGGAGAGCTTGGAATATGATAGTAGTATAACTATAAAGGTAAATTTTTTTAAAGTTTAGATTATAGTATAAAATTATAATATAAAAGGACTAATTAAAGGTGTTTGGTGACCAATAAAGTGGTAATCAAAAAAATGAGCTTTGGAATATAATGGCAAAATTGTGAACATATTCTACTTTTACACCTAAAAAAGCACCTTGATTATTTTTAACAATTGTGAATATATAAACTAGATAGTTTATAAAGCGAAAATAAAGGCGAAAACATATAAGGGACTAAAATTAAGTAATGTAAGCAATGTAAATGGGCAGACGTAGGAATTATAATAGAAACTTATAATAATAAAAATACAATTTGAAATGGTACTTGCAATTGCACTAGAGGTCTGGTATAGGTTGTTGACAAGACAAGATTATACCTAGATTTAAATTGACAAAATAAAATTCACAATTAAGTACCAAAAGAATAATAGTAAAAAATAAACATGGTAATGTCTTGATTATAAATGATAGTAAGAGGGTAACAGGTACACAGGTACAAGGATAATAAAAGGATGGGTTGAATATAAAAACTTGAAAATTTGGCTACAAAATGTTATGAGAAGTATAAAAATAATGTTTAATGTACAAAATTAAAACTGACTGGTAGTAAATATGCGTGTTTAAAATAAAATTTAGTAAGTATCTGTAATGATTACAAAAAATGAAAAAGTAATGTTATTTCATCAATAATTGCCTGGTAGTTATACTTTGAGTATTGGCAGTACAAGGTAATAAGAGTAAGCTAGGATAGTAAATGTGGTAATAAAAACAGGTAAAAGGTAATTAGAACAAGTAAATGGTTATTAATTTCAAAATAGTTAAGAGTAAATTGAAATTAAAGTAAAAATGATATTTATTAATTTAGTAAGTAATATCAATTGAATAGTATTTAAAAAAAAATATGAGGTAAGTAAATATGGACAGAGAAAGTATCAATTCAGCTAATGTTTAAGCAACAATATAAATAAGAAAATTACATAAGGTGACTTAAGCTTACTAGAAAGATCACAAAATTGAGTAGTTGATTATTTAAAACTAAAGAAGTACAATGAAATTTGAACAATAATTGGAGCAAAAACGTACACTACACTACGTAGGCTTTTAGTTTGGACATTTATTATATTCTCTGAAAGATTGTTCCCAGAAAATCGTGATAAGATATTCCGTCGTGATTGTGTACAGTAACCTCTCATTTGTTTTCTAACCTAGATTTTTTCCCCATCCCGTGTGAAGCATTGGTGTATTGTGTCATTAATTCCTACGCTTAAGTTTTCTGACTCTATACAGGAGGTTTTTGACGTTTTTTTTTTGTAAGTACACCCCGTTTATATCTACCTCTTCTTTACTTTAAATAGATGCAATAATTAAGTCTTTGTACTGTACCATGTGAGTGGAATCTAGCATAACTTTTTTCTACATGGATCCTAGAACCTGCTTCTTTTATTTCTGACCTGGTACAATACACTTTTTTTGGTCCTTTATATCTCAAGTATTTCTTTACTGTTTTTTTGGGTTCAAAATCACTGGGAAAAAAGTGGACTGTTAACTATTACTGCGTCCGATAGTTTATCTTGTTCAGTTTTATCTTTTTGGAGAGCAAAGTAGTCACTAAACTGGTTACCCTAAGTTGCTTTTTCCATTCTTTTACTGCTTCTTCAACCTTTGTATTAAGAGATATTATTTGTTGGGTATGGCTATCTATGACTGTCTGGATGGTCTTGTCACAGTTAGTCGTTCCTGGTGTTGAAAACTTTTGTTCAAGACTGAGGATTTTGTTTTCGAGTTGTGTCATCCTGGTGTCTTGTTTTGCTAGCGTCTCTCGAAGATTCATATTTTCAATAACTAAGTTGGAGATGCATGACTTTAGGGTATCTGGATCGTTGGTCATACCTGAGAGACTACTTGGTAGGTTGAATCTGGGGAAGAGAGGGGAGGATGGGCTGGTGGCAGCCATGTTTGTTGTTATTGTTGTGGTGTGGCCTTGAGTGGTGGTGAGTGGGGTTCTCAGTAGTAGTAACCAGTTACCAGTAACCTGTCCGTTGACTCAACGACCAACCGTCTTGAGTCACGGTCTTTCATATTGTGCTGAGCTGACACTAATTCAAAAGACCCACTACGGGGTACTGGCCAGCCGGCTAGGCAGTGTTACGAGTGGAAGCAAGGAGGCAAGGTAATCGGCTGCGGGCACTCTCCACATAACAGTAATTATACGTATAACAGCCTACGTGAGTATTTCTACCCTAATCCACGTATCGAACTCCCACATGATAAATGGTGTGCAGCGGTGTGGAGCGTGGATTTACGTTTTTAAGGGTAATTCAAGGCGTTTGAAGACTGTTGTGAGTAGCCGGCAGGGTCAAAGGTGAGTCTCCAGCCACCAGCTCTACCCTCGTGCACCACCAGCCAGCAGCAGCTACTCCCCTCAAACCTATGGCCTGCAAGCCTGTTGCAGCCGTTTCAAGCTTCCTGGCTTAGTTCGTGTGCTAATTGCTTCAATCTCCGAGGGGTTGACCCGGATTTTGCAATTAAGCCAGTCAGTAAGCCAGACTGTGGAAGTGAACGCCAGTCAGCCTATCATCCAGCCTGTCTCCTGTCATCCAACTGCTCCTCCGTGCTTTGTGCATCGTTACACGTCTTCCAGTCATCCATTCTCGTGGGGTAAGCCAGTCAGCCAACCCAGCTTCTAACCCAGCTGAGAGAGAGAAGTAAGCCACGCAGTAAGAAGTAAGCCAAGCTCCTCTGAGGTATTGTTTATATCGCTTTGTGCTCCCTGTTGGATGCTAAGAGTGGTTTTCACCATTCCTGTGGCATAGAGTGGGTTAAGCCACCGGGTAGTGGAGTGAGCGCGTCCGCCAGAGAGTCTTCTCCCCCACCTCTCCCACCACCCGGGGTGCGCGGCAGAAGCATCCACCCACCACCACCATCAACCGCCACCAGCCATCCACCCATCTACCTGTGGTTGTTTGCACCCTTGTACCGGGTCCTAGTACTGTTTTGGCTCACATAATTGGTCAAGAGATTGTAGCTGGTGCCAACGAGATAAAGCCAGTTATGTGAGTTCGCCTAGAAAGCACATTCTTCACGACAACAGTGCGAGTGGAAGAGGAAGCACCGCCCGCCCACAGGACAATATCTTCGCCCCACCACCAGTACTCACCGCCAGTCTACTACTCCAGACTCCAGTGATAATTTTCTTAGACATTTTTCTTGCATTTAAAGACATTTGCGTGTGTGAGACATTTATAGTAAATTGTTTGTGTACTCTAAACCTTGTGTTCTTCAGTGTAAACGCAGTATTCTTTGACTCAGTATTTTTTTTACAATATTTTTCAGTGTTTTCACTTATATTATTTTATCCTGTGTTTTTCATTTTGCTACTCGTCTGTAGTAAGTATTATTGTGTAGTGTACCAGTCAGTCACTCTGTGTGAAGTGATTCATTTTTTTTTTATTGTATTCTTTCAGCGTTGTATTCTCAGTATATCATTGTATTTCATGCAGTGATATTCACCCCAGTATACCAAATTATCCATTTATTTCTATGTGTGTCATTTTTTTTCGTATGCCAGCAGTGTCTCATTCCTCTAATATTTTTTCGCAGACTGTGTACCATTATTTTTGCCAGCAAAATTTTTGTCGTATCAGTCACAGCAAGATTTTTGTCGTATCAGTCACAGCAAGATTTTGTTGTATCAGTCACAGCAGGATTTTGTTGTAAGAATATTTTTTTAATGAAGTGTGCTCCGTCACTGTAAGTGTTATATTCCCTGTTTTGTTCCTGTGTTTTATTTTATATTTTTATATTCTTGAACAAATTCACTCTTGATGCAATTTCAATTACTTTTAACGTAAAGTGTTTTCTTACTCTGTTTGAGTAAATTGTTTTGTCTAATTTACAATTAAGAGTTAAAGTGTTCAATCAGTTTTATTTTTTTGATCTTCATAATTTAATTCATTATTTTACCTGAGTTTTCCCAGTGACACTTTATTACTGCAGTGATTGTTTCTACACCTTATTTTGTTGCACTTGTTCTGAAGTGAATTATTTTGTTGAACTGTTCTGCAGTGAATTATTTTCTTTTATTGATATTTTTATATATTATATTTTAATTTTGTCTATGCATTCTTAGAAAATATTTAAAATTTCCCAGTTAACAATTTAATAATTTTATTTTACACTTTCACATTGATTTAAAATTTAATTAATTAATTTCTTTATTAGCAAGAGTAAAGACAGCTCATTTTGAATTTAATTCAGTCTCCAGTAATATTTTTACTTGTATATTTCAATGTAAATTTTTTTTTTCTTGGTCAATAGTCCTTTAAATTGAGTTTTCTTTCTTCTTGCAGTGTATTTAGAAATTATTCTGCAGAATTAGTTGTATATCTTTTCATTTCAATTCTAGAATTTTATATCATTTTTTATTGTTCATTATTTTTGCCTTATTTGTTCTCGTGCTACTTTGCCATTATGTCTCACATACCGTCAAGTGATACTTTAGTGAATGTCGACACTCAGACCTCTCAGGCTATTGCTGCTCCTGTCATCAGTCCTCACATTCCCTTACTGACTGACAGACAATACCTAGCCCTCGAGCAATGTGTTTGTTCTCACAGCTTGTATCTGAGATTTGTTAAAGTGCTGCGAAATGTGAAGTTCAGATTAAGTTCCTATAGATCCGTGAATTACTTATTAACGTAGCCGAGCGGTCAGGCACTAGTAATACTGTCACTCCTGTCTGGACCCCAGCCACAATATCATGCACGCAGGATAGTGCTACTATCCTTGCGATGGCGACTTGTTCAAGTATTCGTTCCTTCCCAGGGGACGCTTTGAGAAGAACTTTACTTGCAACGAGTTATGCCATCTCTTGCTGATGCCACAAGCCGTGCAGAAAGACGTTTCTGTGGCTAGTGTGCTCACTTGAGTGTTGTTGTTGTCCCTTGTGTTTCAGATTGTGATCCCATCCTAGTTGACAGTAATCAGTGCATTGTAAGAAGTTATTTCTCGAGTAACTTCCACGTTGTTAAAGTTTGTAAGTGTAGTTTCTTTATTGCTGATACCTCATGTCACTGTGTGCGACTCAGAATATCAGCATTGTTCACCGTGTTCATTTCTTTTCTCCTGTGCTTGTAGTTTGAGATAGTAGATTCGTTCTCCCTTGCTCATATTGCGTGTTATAGCGTTTTTTTTTCAACCGGGGGGAGTCATCCACTCCACCGAGTTTGTTCATTCCTCCAGTAAGAAAGAACCGATCCCTTGTGTTCTGGTGATACGATTCCTGCTCCAGGAAGATCTTATTCTGACTGTGAAGCCACCAGCACCCATTAGTGACTTTCTCATGAACCAAGAATTACTGTATCGAACAGCCGAGCTGGGTACTCCTAGCAGAAGAGTATACCAGTTAGTAATTCCACAGTCACTAGTGAATGTAGCCTTACAGCTAGTTCACGATGTACCAGGTGTTGCACACCCTGGTATGGATCGTTCAGTAAAACAAGCCAGATTGAAATACTTTTGGCCTCGTATGGCAACTGATATTTCTGAGTATGTTAGGAAATGTAGTGTCTGCATGCAACATAAAGGCAATGCTAATGGTCCTAATCCAATCCAAGTGTATCCAACTACTAGCGAACCTTGGGAAAGAGTTGCGCTAGATTTGTTAACTAATTTCCAATGTTCCCTCCAAGGTAACAAACATCTGTGTGTTATGGTAGACCATTTCACCAGATATTGCGAGTTAGTCCCTATTGCAGATAAGACTGCCGAGACAGTAGCCAAAGCGTTTAAAGAACACATTATCTGCAGGCATACCACTCCTAAGTCCCTAGTAACAGATAACGGAGGTGAATTCTGTAATGAAATTCTTGAAAATTTGTGTACCTTGTACAAGATCACTAAGTCCACCATTGTTCCTCATCATCCTGCCAGCAATGGGTTAGCGGAACGAACCAATAAGAAAGTACTTGATGTCTTGAGAGCCACTATCAATCCCAACAGTGAAACTTGGGATGAAGTTATACCTGATGTGCAGTGTGCTATAAATTCTGCTTACAATGTTTCTATAGGTGACACTCCACATTATGCATTGTATGGTGTAGATAAGCGTTTGCCTTATGAGTTGTTATATTCTAATCCGAAACCAAATTACAACCCTGATGATTTCGTAGCAACTCGTACCAGCTTAGCTCAAAGTGTTTTTAGAAGAATCCGTGAAACACTTCATAAATCAACAGCAGAATTTACAAGAGTCGCAAACACTCGATCAAAGCCATCCAAAATCAAAGTAGGTTCGAGAGTTATGCTGACTAATTTTAACAAAACGTCTGCAATGCCAAAGCTTGATCAAAAGTTTGTTGGTCCTTATCGCGTAGTTGAACATATCACTGGTAATAAGTATAAGGTTAGAGAGATTAGTACTGGTCAGTATAAGAATCGCATTTGGATCATATGAAGTTAGTATGTGACGATAATGATGTTCCAACCCAGACTAATGTGACAGACTCTGACAATCCTCCTGATCCTGTACTCTCTTCCTCTGATACTCAGTCAGATGATCAACCTGAATGTCGTTATTCCCTACGTACACGACAGGTATTGAGAAATCCTCAAGTATCATTTGTAACTTCCAATTCAGATTTGCCTCAAATGCAGCATGAGTTAGCCAATGCTACAGAGTTTGATCCTCCCAGAGATGACACCCATTCTGCATATGTCAATCACACCCTAGCAGAGTTGGGGTTAAATGTAAATAACCTGTATAGATGAATAATTACAGTATCAACTTATCAGTATTCAAGAATTTTTTTTTTTTTGTGTTCATGTTCTCTCCGCATTCTGAGAGTTAACAGTCTAGATTTGCGTGCACCAAATCTGCCTTTCTGTTAAACACTCTTTCTTTGTATATATTCCTTCCTCAGAATCCGTAGATCACATGAATACAGATCGATCGATCAAAATTTTTGTTTTTATCACTTGTAATCTCAATGTTGAGTTCGTTGTTCATTTGTTGAGTTTTAAGTTGTACTATAGTATACCTTGTATTACATTACAGTTTCAGTTACGTAAGCTTTCATTCCAATGTTCTACTTATGTATCTATAATGTTTCATGTTGTGTACTTTGACATTGTATAGAATCAGCCCAAGCCGTATACCTGCCATCTCTAGTTTGTATTAGTTGTATGTCGGGACGACATACGTTAGCGTCGCCGAGCTCTCAGTAGTAGTAACCAGTTACCAGTAACCTGTCCGTTGACTCAACGACCAACCGTCTTGAGTCACGGTCTTTCATATTGTGCTGAGCTGACACTAATTCAAAAGACCCCCTACCGGGGTACTGGCCAGCCGGCTAGGCAGTGTTACGAGTGGGAAACAAGGAGGCAAGGTAATCGGCTGCGGGCACTCTCCACATAACAGTAATTATACGTATAACAGCCTACGTGAGTATTTCTACCCTAATCCATCGTATCGAACTCCCACATGATAGGGTGGTTGCTGGGCCGGCGTCCTCCTGACTACACTTGTTGAATATTTGATTTTTGGGTTTTTTCTTGCGGGCCTGGTGTGTTTCCTCTTATTGGCCTCAAATCTACAGGAATTTTTTTTAAAAGAAGTTGTAGTATACAAAGTTTGGGGTTACGTTTTCGGCGGGCAGGGGGGTGTTCTTACGGTTATTTTGCAGTTTTTCCCTTTTGATCTCATTTTTTCGATTTGTAGGTTTTCACTGTTGGAATTTTTTGGTCATTCTGGTGCTACTTTTTTGGGTTAGGCATTTTTTGCTTTAAAGGTCATAAAAAGGAGCTTTGGTAGCTCTGGTAGTTGGAGAAAGTCGGAGCTTGGAAGTCGCTGCTGCCGCTGCCGCTGCCACCGTTAGTGAATAAAGCTGTAGCAATACAGAAGCACTTGTGTATAATATTCTTTCTTTCAACACACCGGCCGTATTTCAACCGAGGCGGGGTGGCCCAAAAGGAAAAACGAAAGTTTTCTCCTTTTACATTTAGTAATAATACAGAAGAAGGGGTTACTAGCCCCTTGCTCCTGGCATTTTAGTCGCCTCTTACGACACCATGCTTACGGAGGAAGAATTCTGTTCCACTTCCCCATGGAGATAAGAGGAAATAAACAAGAATGAGAGCTAGAAAGAAAATAGAAGAAAACCCAGAGGGGTATGTATGTATATATATAAGTTTGTACATGTATGTGTAGTGTGACCTAAGTGTAAGTAGAAGTAGCAGACATACCTGAAACCTTGCATGTTCACGAGACAGAAAAATGGACACCAGCAATCCTACCATCATGTAAAACAATTACAGGCTTTCGTTTTAACACTCACTTGGCAGGACGGTAGTGCCTCCCTGGTGGTTGCTGTCTACCAGCCTACTACAGGTCCTCCATCACAAATCCGCATCATTGGGACCTGTAGTGTGCCGGATTATTGATTTGCCGAATTACAGAGTGGTTAAGTTAGAATACACTTAATAAATTAACCAACTTGACTTACACAGTTCATTGAACATCAGCAAAAATCGAACATTTCCGCTACTTTGAGCTCAATTTCAAGGTACTTTTCGGTCATGAAAGCAATCAAAATCATGTCTATTTCTATAATATATCTTCCATTATATCAAATGAGTCCAAAACATGAGAATACAACCATAAAAACCATACAAAAATATACTGCAAAGAGGCGGCTAATGACTGAGAAGTGAACTCCCTTATTTATCGTCCGATTTTATTTTTGTTGTATGTTAAGAAGCATCTTTCCATCAACACTGCCCAAGTTTTTAAAGAGATAGCCCAACAAACAACCCGAAAAAAAAAATATTTACCAAAAATCATATATGGCAAGCCAAGCCAGTACTGGAAAAAAAGTCACTTTTTCTGACTTTTCGGGTTATCCTGGGTTTTCTATAAAATACACTGCATTAGATAATGATGTAACGTATTTTTTGTATACCTGATAAAATTTTTTACTTCTAGTCTGTCAACTGAGTACAAAAACCCCCATTCCTTATTTCAACACCCAAAAAAGGGTCATAAATTGGAATTTTGGGCCGATTTCACACAAATTCAACAGATGCCAATTTTAAAAAAAGTGCCAAATAAAAAATTAGACATTCCGGCACTAAAATAACATTTTCTCTATTCATTAGCATGGCTACAGGCCCCCTTATATTACCTTGCTTTCCATTTGAATTTTTAATTTACAAAAAAAAAAAAAAAAAAAAAAAAAAAAATTTACTGTTATCAACTGCTGCATTAAAAGAATAATTGTTTACCTGGAAGAGTTCCGGGGGGCAACGCCCCCCGGCCCGTCAATCCATTTCTTTTTACTCCGACTGGGAAATTTTTACTGGGAGGGAGACAGGTATTGGACGGTGACGTCATTTTTACTCTTGAGCTTCGCTAAAGAATAGAACATTTTCGCTACGTGAGCGCAATTTCAAGGTACTTTTCGTCATGAAAGCAATCAAAATCATATCTATTTCGAATATATCTTTAAATTCTATCAAATGAGACCGAAAAATGAGAATATAACCATAAACAACCATACAAAAATATACCACAAAGCGGCCGCTAATGGCTGAGAAGTGAACTCCGCAAATTATGGTCTGATTTCTTTTCTTTTTTGGGTGTAAGTGAAGAAGTATCTTTCCATCATACATTGCCCAAGTTTGAATAAGAAAAACCCAACAAACAACTGAGAAAATAATAATAATAATATAATATTAATTAATACTTTATTTATACACGTACATGTACAAGGTTACCAGGCCTAGCTGAATCATAAGTAAATAGTTTTTTTCAGGTTACACAAATACAGTTACATAGAATTATCATACATGCAGCTATGGTAGAGAACCTAGGTAACCCAAAAAGTCAGACCAAAGTGGGCTTTTTCCATTGGGTCCTTTTACCTTTATTATTTAATATAAATGTTTATAATATTTTCTTTTAATTTATAAAAAAACACTTCTTCCTAAAAAAATTTTTACACCTTAAACTTTTACTCAGGGCCTACACCGGTCTCAAAGTTAGAAACACTTATGGAGTATTTAAAAAAAAAACCCAATAACACCAACACCCACCCTGCCCCAATTGGGGAAACCCGACCATTAAAGAAACATGCCTTAAATTTTTTACCCTGGCTGGGGCGAAATTTCCAAAAATTTTGGGGGTTTCCCCGAAATAAAAAAAACCCCGTTACTTTTTTGGGGGTTTCCATTTTTTTTTAACAATCCTTTTGGCCCCCAAAAGAAAAATCTTTTTTTTTATTTTGGGATCTTTTTTCTTTCCCCTTTTATACTTTTTTTCCCCCTTAAAAACCCCAAAAAGGATAGGGGCAGTTTTCCCTACCCCTTTAACCTCCCCAACCCCCCCTCTTTATCCAAAAATTTTTTGGGTATTTAACTGTTTTATTTTATTTAAAATTGTTTCTTATGTCATTTTTAGATAACTGTGATGGGCAAATAACTGTACTGTTGTATTAGCGAATAAAAAAGAAATTCTCCTGCTTCATGAGACTGAGCTCTGGCAACCGACAGTGGCTTCAAAGCCCCCTTATCTTTAATGGATAAGTATGTGTAGGTGCTTTACAAACGAGAACTTTTCTTTTATTCGGGGGAAACCAGGCTAGGCTAAAGTAAGCGGGTTTAAAACAATAAATGGAGAAAAAAAAAATTGGAAGACTTATGCAGCAAGTAACACCAAACAGTACCAGCGGGTTGGTGTGGCGACCCGGGAAAATTGAAATTAGCTACCCAAAATTATGCCGAAAAACTGAAGAACCGAATAAGATTGCCGGATTTGTGATGGCGGACCTGTACCTAAAAATGAATATATATATTAATATATATATTTATAATATTTATATTTAATAATTAATCCTGGTAGAAATTTTTGGTAGACACAACCCCCGGGGAGGTACTACCGTCCCCCCCCCCAAGTGAGTGTAACAAAAAAGCCTGTAATTGTTTTACATGATGGTAGGATTGCGGGTGTCCTTTTTTCTTTCATAAACATGCAAAATTTTTCGGGTAGCTTGCTACTTTACTTAACTGGTCACACTACACATAATGTACAACGTATTATAAACCCCTCTGGGTTTCTTCGATTTTCTTTCTAGTTCTTTTTCTTGTTTTTTCCTCTTATCCCGGGGAAGTGAACAGAATTCTTTTCCCCCTAAGCCATGCGGTTGTAAGAGGCACTGAAATGCCGGGAGCAAGGGGGTAGTAACCCCTTCTCCTGTAAAATACTAAAAGTAAAGGAGAAACTTTCGTTTTTTTCCTTTTGGGCCCCCCGCCTCGGTGGGAAAACGGCTGGTTGTTAAAAAAAGAAAAGATATATATATATAATATATTATTTTATATGTTATATATTACTCATATGTTAGCTGGGTTAAAAGATGAGAGCTTTAAAAGGGTCCTGATCTATAAAAAAAAAAAAAGCGAAACAATTTACCCTTCGCTCCTGTCCCTCTCACTGCTGAACTTTTTCGGGCCCCCCTTTCATCTTTTTCTTTCACTTCAGAAAGATTCCTTCTTCATTTTACATCTGGATCATTCGCAAAAAGGGAAAACTTCCTTTTCTTTTCTACTTTATTCACAATCTCTTGTTTAATAATTTTTAAAATTTTCAAATTTTTTTGAAAAAAAAAAAAAAAGATACAAGGTTTAAAATAAAAAAAGCATGTTGGCACAACCTCAACAAACTTGCAAAAATTATAAACAAAGTATTGTACATTAACAAAAATTTCATTCTTTTTTTTTTAAATATATCACCATTTTCCACTAAGACAAAGTGAAAAAGACAAAAGCACAGTGACCATCACTTGCTCAATTTGTGTCTTTCCAGAAGAGCATGGATTGTTGCCAGACACTACAACACTGTTTAACTCTCTGACTATTTGGTCATATATATACATATCTTATGAGCCCAGTGTGTTTTGACGTATATATACTCAAAAATTCTAGCGGCTTCAAATCAACGAAAAAAGCTGGTAGGCTGGTTGATCAGCCCTGATCCACCGGGAGCCTGGTTGTGGCCCATGGCCGTGGGGGCGTTGATCCCCAGAATAAACCTCCGGGTAAAACTCCAGGTAGGTAGGCCCACATGTGAAGAATGGGTCTGTGTGGTCAGTGTGCATTTTTATAAAAAATCCTGCAGCATGCAGTGCATGAGAAAAAAAAACTGACCGTGTTTTTGGGTTAAAACGCCAACTTTGAGGGGTATTATCGTATAGTTTTATGGTTATATTCTCGTTTTTGTAGTAACATTTGACAGAATGGAAAAACATATTATAGAAAAAGAGGTGAAAAGGACCTTGAAATGGAGCTCAAAGTAGAAGAAATGTTTTTATTTTGCCAATGTTCAAGAGTAAACAAATGATGCCATTGTCCAATAAATGTCCAACTAGCCATTCTAAATATGCATCATGAATGGGTTTACATTATTTATGAAATTATTAAAATATTGAAGATCGCTAACAAAAATCCTCTATCAAACTAAAAAGAAAGATAATATCGGGGGGGGCCGGGAGACATGATGATGAAAAACAAAAGTTTTTTTTAGAGCCGGGAAGTCGCATTGTTCATTCTGAACCCTATTTGAAACTGCTTTTTTTTAATTTCTGAAACTGACCAAATTTTTAAATTTTCGACCACTTTAGGGGTATTTTTAAATTGGTAAATGGGCAGTTCTTGACTAATCGATAAAAAACAATGTTGTTCAAAAGAAAAGTTAAATTTTGGTCACGGGAACAATGGAATTAGCCAAAAATAGGGCTCAAAGTGGGCAAAAATCGCTGAGTCATTAAATCCCCGGGGTCGCTAATTCGCAGAGCATAATTCCCTTAATTTCCCCATCAAATTTGTATTTTGGTGTCTTTCCCTTTGGGAAAAAGATTCTCTATCATTTTATAAAATTTTTTTTTTTTTTCCCAAAAAATTTTTTAAAAACCAGGGGGAAAACCTCAGGGTTTGGGGGTTTGGCAGTCAAAAGGGGTTTTCCAGTGTTTTAATTTAAAACTTTCCTAATCATCTCAAATAAGCATGAATTGCACCAAACATGAAAGTGGGAAAACCCCTGACAAGAAACCTACTGGAGCAATATTTTAAAAATAGGCAAATATATATACATGGTCCCGTTTTTCATAATTAATCCATTCCAGAGAGTTGGGCTTATCAAAATTGCGGTTTGCAAAAATTTTCCTATTAGAAAAACAAAAACAAATTAGTAATTCATTCCACACACCCAGGGGTATCAACAAAAAAAAATTTTTTTTTTTTTTTTTAAAATGTCACAAACCGCCAATCCTGAAGGCTCCTGGTGTCGCAAAATTAAAAAAAAAAAAAAAATTTCTTTGAAATGATAGAGAATCTTTTTTCCCGATTTTAATGCAAAAAAAAAAAAAAAAAAAAAAAAAAAATTGATGGAAAACGACGGAAAATTTCGCTCCGCCCCCCAATTTTCGACCTCAGCGATATTTACAAATCAGCAATTTCCCCCCACTTGAGCCCTATTTTGGCTAATTCCATTTTTCCAGCGACCAAAAAATGCTATTTTTTCCCTT
>NC_069458.1:4893112-4932440 GCF_026875155.1 Cherax quadricarinatus | reverse complement strand
ACTGTCCCACTAGGATTTTCCAGGTGTATATATTCATGTATCTCTTCCGCCTGCGTTCCAGGGAATACAGGTTCAGGAACTTCAAGCGCTCCCAGTAATTGAGGTGTTTTATCTCCGTTATGCGCGCTGTGAAGGTTCTCTGTACATTTTCTAGGTCAGCAATTTCACCTGCCTTGAAAGGTGCTGTTAGTGTGCAGCAATATTCCAGCCTAGATAGAGCGACTTGAAGAGTGTCATCATGGGCTTGGCATCAAAAGTTTTGAAGGTTCTCATTATCCATCCTGTCATTTTTCTAGCAGCTGCGATTGATACAATGTTATGGTCCTTGAAGGTGAGATCCTCCGACATGATCACTCCCAGGTCTTTGACTTTGGTTTTTTGCTCTATTTTGTGTCCGGAATTTGTTTTGTTCTCTGAGGAGGTTTTCATTTCCTCGTGTTTACCATATCGGAGTAATTGAAATTTCTCATCATTGAACTTCATATTGTTTTCTGCAGCCAATTGAAAGATTTGGTTTACGTCCACCTGGAGCCTTGCAGTGTCTGCAATGGAAGACACTGTCATGCAGATTCGGGTGTCATCTGCAAAGGAAGACACAGTGCTGTGGTTGACATCATTGTCTATGTCAGATATGAGGATGAGAAACAAGATGGGAGCGAGTAATGTGCCTTGTGGAACAGAGCTTTTCACCATAGCCACCTCGGACTTTACTCTGTTCACTACTACTCTTTATATTCTGTTTGTGTGGAAATTATAGATCCATCTGCCAACTTTTCCTGTTATTCCTTTAGCACGCATTTTGCGTGCTATTGCGCCATGGTCACACTTGTCGAAGGCTTTTTCAAAGTCTGTATATATTACATCTGCATTCTTTTTGTCTTCTAGTGCATCAAGGGCCTTGTCGTAGTGATCCAATAGTTGAGACAGACAGGAGCGACCTGTTCTAAACCCATGTTTCCCTGGGTTGTGTAACTGATGGGTTTCTAGATGGGAGGCGATCTTGCTTCTTAAGACCCTTTCAAAGATTTTTATGATATGGGATGTTAGTGCTATCGATCTGTAATTCTTTGCTATTGCTTTACTGCCCCCTTTGTGGAGTGGGGCTGTCTGTTGTTTTTAGTAACTGTGGGACGACCCCCGTGTCCATGCTCCCTCTCCATAGGATGGTAAAAGCTCGTGATAGGGGCTTCTTGCAGTTCTTGATGAACACGGAGTTCCACGAGTCTGGCCCTGGGGCAGAGTGCATGGGCATGTCATTTATCGCCTGTTCGAAGTCATTTGGCGTCAGGATAACATCAGATAGGCTTGTATTAACCAAATTCTGTGGCTCTCTCATAAAAAATTAATTTTGATCTTCGACTCTCAGTCTGGTTAGCAGCTTGTTAAAAAACTGAGTCATTTTAGGACTTGAGTAGCTCACTCATTTCTTTGCTGTCATCTGTTTTGGACCCATCTTTTTTAAGTGGGGGGGGCCCTTTACTGGACGTTGTTCTGGGTTTTTTGGGTTTTGGGGCCATGGGGAAAAAAAATTTTTTTTTTTTTTTTGGGTTTTTTTCCCTTTTTCTTTTTGGGCTTTTGTTCTTCCTGCGATTCCTAACCCCCTAAAAGTTTTCCTTTTTAACTTAATTTTCGTTATTTGCTATTTCTCGGACGAGTGCCCCCCTTTATGCTTTTCAGAATTTTTGGCCCATTTTACCCTCTCGTTATTCTTTTTTGTCCCCTTTAAAAAGGGGAAAGCGCCTTTGGGTCTTTCTATTTTAAACATTGTTGTAAATAGAAACACAGGCCTTATCTCAAGGCTTTATTAAACCCATGAATCTTCTTTGAAATTTTTTGCAACAACAAAATAAAATGATAGTACATTAATAACGGTTCTCAGGGTTAGTGTTGTTTTGCATATTTCAAGAAAAAGTTAGGGACTAAGGCCACATATTTAAAGTCCCATGAAAATTGCCTCATAATAAGGGTTTAGAAGGGAAGAGAATCACCCCATTTTGTTGGCGCCCATGACACACCCCAAAATTTGTTTTTGTTGTTGGGGGCCCCCGAGAGGTGGTCCCGGTATTATCCTGTTGCTGCTCCCACGGACCAGTATCACTACAGTCCCCCCCTTAAAAAAATTATCAGAGACAGTAATCCCCCAAAAACTGTTAGGTGGGCGACTTTTACAGGGTCCCGCCCTTTCGTACCCCTTGGCCCCCTTCCCCAGGTTCAATTTTTTCCCAGGGGTTTTTGGGGACAAAACTGCTGGAGCAGAATCGTCTTTTTTCCCGTGGGGGTAGTCTCAAGGGGTTTTCCAGGGGGGAAAAACAAATTTTTCTTTCCATCTATTGGTGTATCTTGAGTTTCCCACACTAATGGGGATTTCAACTGGGGCTAAATGTCTTTTTGATACTGAAACCCTTCTTCACCTTTTTGGGGAGCGAATGTGGGCTTTTAATTTTGGTTTAAAAAGGGGCTTGCAGGAGCTCTACCTTTTCCACAAAAAGGACTGTCTTGCTCACCCTACGGTGACTCTTGGGGAGAAAGGCCCCAGGATTACATAACCAAGTGGGCACGGGGCCCCCCGTAGAGGAACGAGGGTAAATTTGTTGAGGGTCTTTAAGGAGGGGTTTTTTTAAAGTAGCTTTTCCCAAGGAAATTTGATCAAATAGAGGGGAAAAGCATCAGGTGGGGCCCAGTTTGCCAGTGTTAAAACAGTAGATTGCCGACTTCAGTTTTTTGTAACTTCCTTCCTTTTAAGTCCCAAATTAAAATTTGCCCCCACTTAAAACCATTGCCTTGAGGTTTGTAGCTGTTTTTTCTGCTGCAGGCGTACCTCTGTTTCCCCAAAAAACCCCTGAGTTCGTTATTCAGAAGGGAGGACCCCCCTGTCTAAATTGGATATAAGTGGATACCAAAAATGAGAAAAAAAATTTTAAAAAGACAACTAATAACAGTTAAAGCAGCATATTTGAACAGGGGAACAAAAAGGGAAACCTTAAATAAAAAATCTACTATTTTAAAGGAAATATCTATTGGTTTTTAGGGCTTGGAAGGTTCCTTTAAAAATCTATATTCAATCTCTGGGAAAGGCTGGGTGGTTTTTTATGAGGCGACCCTTCTCTGGCTGATAAAAGTTTGGCTTGCACTCTGCACTTTATTTCTGCATGCTTGATCATTGGTCCAAATCTTCCACTGAGTAGGGCATGTTCTTTGTTTTTGACAAAATGGTACGGGCCCGTTTTTAACCCCTGGGGACAAAAAACCCTTGTGGAGAGCTGTAGTGATTGCAATTCATGACATGCTGCTCCACAGTGGGACCTAGAGAATGCATAAAAAAAGGTGAGTTGTTCTCTTAAACCGGTCGGACAGAATTCAAAGTCAAAACACAAATAGTTCCACCTCCAGCGAAATTTTCTTGTTATTCTTTTTTCCTACTTTTGTGCTTTTTGTCGAACATATACATCACGGCCCTTTGGTCAGTCATTATGGTAAAATTTTTCTCCCAGTTAAATAAGGGTTTTCCCAAAGTGGCAAAACTGTTTTCTATGATGGCCGGGGCTTTCTTTTTACGCAGCAAAACCCTTTTTCTCTGACCCTTGAAAATTTCCCGGGAAAAAAAGGCACTGGTGCCCTCCCTGAGATTTGGGAATGCAGAATGGAAAGGGTCAGGGGCATCCTTTTCCATTTTCAAATTTGGTTTAAGGGATTAATCAAGGGTTTGAACTACTGATTTTTTCAATTTTCCCGGTTTTAGATTTGGGAAAAGCGGTTTTTGTTTTCCCTTTTGTCACGGGAAAATTGGGGTTGGGGCACTAAATTGGGCCAGATTTAATTTGGGAATAGTTTTTAGATCCATTGGGGATTAATAAGAAAAGGAATCAAGATTTTTTCGGAGTGACTTTTTGTCTTGGGCATTGGAATTTCCCCCATGGGAGGTCGTAGTCGCTCGGGGTTTGGGGAATATTGAGCTTTTCCCACTACAAAACCCAAAGGGTTGTAAGCCTTTTTTTTGAAAAAGTGCACTTTTCCCTCATTGAAATGCCCATTTTTCTTCTTGGCAGTTCCCAACAACTTTTTAAAGGTTTGAAATCATTTTTCCCCCGGGGTTCTTGCCAAAATGGTAACATTATTAAATATGCGAAAAGTTCCATGAGTTGTTCTTTCCGGGGAATGAGGGGAAATCCATTTTTCGTTGGAAGCGGCCCCCCCTTTGGTGACCCCAAAAAGGGGGACTCTGGAAAAATGTTTAAGGGCCCATCACTAGCCTGAAACGCGGGTGTATGGTTTATCTTAATTCCTTATGGGGGGATTTAAAATGATAGGAAATCTGTGGGAAAAATTGTGCAAACACATAGTACTGAGCAATTTTGTTCACTGTATCTTTAAATTTCGAGGTAGAGGGTATCATCAAGAAGTGAAAATTTGTTGATTGTTTTCAGAGAAATCGATAGCCAGTCCCCTTTTCCCCAAAATTATCTTTAACAACAACAACCTGGCATGCGGAGGAATTACTCGGTTCTATAACCCCCTCCTTAGGAGCCTCTGAGTTTCTTTCTCAATGAAATCCGATCCTCATAAAAATTTTTTAACCGGGCGGGACTTGCTGATAGGGGAAAATGGCAACCCGCGGTAAGATTTGCAAACGTTTTTGGTGGGTCTCCCCTTAAAAGTGCAAAGTTCCGGGAAAAACAAAAGGGGGGGCAGTTCCCCTCCATTTGTTAAGGTGACACTACCACCAGTTCTGAAATTTCCTGCCCAAAGGGGTAACTCAGAGCACGTTGTGGCAGTTTAGTAAATGTCTCTTGAAAACCCTTTTCCCATTAACTCGAGTTTTCCCTTTTACAAAACCCCTAAGGTCTGAATAGAGAGAGATGTTGATCCCCTTGGAAACGGTACCTGAGGGAGTGATGTAGAGTCAAGGAGACCCTTTTTTTAACTAAGCCCAAGGTTGATGAAACTCCTGACTGCCACTATAAATAAGACCATTACTTCTGTTCCTTTGATAAATTACTTTGACAATTTCCCTTTTGAGATTTAAATTTTGGATTTGGGGTTTTAAAGGAAGTCACTGTTGCTAGGGGTCGAAAATGTTCACTGGAATGTGTGGGGAAACTAGCTCTGGTTGATGCTATAGCACGAAAATTTAGCAAAGTGCCCTTTTCTTGGGGCCCCAATTTTATGGCCATTGCTTCCCCGGGGGAGGACACTTTGGACGTGGATGTCTTTAAAAACCACAAAAGAAACCAAACCCTTCCTGTGTGGCTGTCACTGGGCAGGTTCCCCCGTAACTTCATTGAAAGGGGTCTTGGTCAGGGAAATTTCAGCCCTTACCACTCGAGAAGGCTGAGTGGTTCTGTTTACTTTCCGAATTCTTCTGGCTGAATCTAGGCCTGGTTTAAAGGGAGCGGGGTAAGTTGAGGTTTTTTCTCCCCAAAAAAACGCTGTCTTATTATTTTGGGGATTGCAGGCCATGATAAAAGATCCCTGATGGATTTCACAAAACTGAGCACGGGAAATGCTTGGAAGTGACAGTCCTTAAATAAATTTTCAGTGCTTTAAAAGGATTTTCCCCTAAGGATTCTTTAATCGGGTGGGGGGGAGTTGCAAGGGGATAGGGGTTTCAAGATTTATTTGTAGGTTTAATATGCTGGGGGTTTTAGAGTTTTGATTGCAATTTTTTTTAGGTATTCACTCAGAAATAGCACTCATTATCTTGGGGGACACAAAATTTTTAAGCAGACTTAGTTTATCGAGATTTCTTTTGGGAAAGGGTCCCAAAAAGGGTTTTTGAAAATCTTAAACCCAGTGCTTCCTTTTTTTTAAACAGCCGTTTTTAAGCTGGGGTCACAGTTAGCTCTCAGGTTTCAGTAAACGCTCCATTTTGTGATGTATCTAGTGCAGGACACCAACCCGGGAGGGCCCCGGATTTTTATGTTCAATAAATTGTTGTGATAGAACCGGGCCTTTTCTCTAGGGTTTATTGAACTTTGGGAAACTTTATAGTACTTTTGCAACAACAAAAAATAATGACTAGTACTTTAATAACGGCTTCTACAGGGTTGGGGATGTTTGCATAGTCAAGAGAAAAAATTATAAATACAGGCCACATATTTAAAGTCACCTATTATCTGCTCAAATAATTTATGGATTTGAAGAGAAAGAGAATTACACACCATTGTTGGCCCCCATGACCCCACACAAACGTTGTTGTTTTTTAAGGGGCCCCCAGAGGTGGTGGAAAAATTTAAACTGTGCTGCCCCCCCACAGGAGCAGTATCACTTTAAAAATCTACTCCTCTTTTTTTTTTTAAGGGAAAAAAGCTTGAGCATACATGAGGGCCCCCGAGTTAATCTGTTCTTTGGCAAAAGTTGGGGTCGTGTTGCTTAGTCTTCTTCCCCGTTTTGGGCGGTTAGGACTTGGTTTACTTGGTCTTACTTTATGTTCTTGTTATTGAAGTTGAATTTGGGGAAGGTTCCCTCATGCTAATCTCATTATGTGGGGCGGGGCCCTGTTATATTTTCTAACCCGATTATGTTGTGTTGAGTATATTGTTTTTGATATGGTGACATTTCGTATCAGATTTTCATTTTAAGAAGAGAGGTCCCGTGTGTTCCCAATCTAGTAGGCTCTTTTTTTGCTGGTTTTAAATTGGGTGTGTGTGAGTTCTAAACTGGTTCCCCATTTTGGGGGTTTTTACTGCAAAAAATTTTTTGTTTTTTCCAGGTGCCAAAATTGGGGGTTGGGGAAATCCCCCCCAAAGGGGGGAGCAAAAGGTTTTTTGGGGGGGAGGCGGCCGAACGTGGTCAAATTTTAATGTTTCCCCGGGGGTTCTGGGGGTTTCTTGGGGGGGGGATTAAACCCCGGGTAAAGGGGGTTTTGGGCCCTCTTTTGGGAAAAACCCTTTCCCCAAACAATTTTGCCCCGGGGTTGGGGCCGTTCCCCCAAGGGGAAAATGTGACCCCGCCCAAGGGAAGGGGGGCCAAAACCCCCCCCCGGCCGGTTAGGGGCACAACGGTTTTGGGTGGGAAACCTGGGAAATAATTGTTTCCGGCCAAATATCCAAAATTTAATGGAAAACTCAAAAAAAAAGGGGGGAAAAGCAACCCCGCCAAAAGGGCCACCCTTTTGAAAGGGATTTTTTGGGGGCCGGCCCAAAAAACCTGTTATTTGAGGGGGAAATTGGGGGCACCGGGCTGGTGGGTTTTTGGATGGGGGGGGGGGATTTTTTTCCGGGGCCATTTAGGAACTGTCCCCTTTTCGGGTTTGGGGTTTGGGGGGGGGGCCGGGGGGACGGGTTCCCCTCCAAGGTTGCCGGGGATTTTCCCCTAACATTTCAGGACCCCCTGGGGGGGGTTTCCCGGGGTGGCACCCCCCCCCCGGGCCCGGGGTCCCCGGGCCCTTGGGCCCGGGGCATGGGGGGGGACCTTTTTGGCCCTTTTGTTGGGGGGGCAATTTTGAGGGTTTTAAAACTCTTCTTTGGGCCCCAAGGAGGGGGGTTAAACAGGGGAAAAACAACAGGGGTTAGGTTTCTTTTTGGCAATTTGGGGATGGATTTTCAAAGGGGGGAAAGGGAAAGGGGCCCCGGGGGGTTTTTTGAAATGGGGGCCGGAACCAAAAGGGTTGTGGGGCGGGGCCAATTTTCCTTTGGGTTTTTGGGCTGTTTTTCCCGGGGGGGCTTGGTTTTCCGGTCCTATTAAAAAGGGACCCCCAAGGGGATTTCACCGTTGTTTGGGGGGGTTTGGGGGAAGGGGGTCCTCCAAAGCAGGGGGAGCCCCGGGCATTTGGGTATTAAAAAAGGGGGGGAAATTGGGAACTTTTCCTGGAACCCAAATTTGTTCCCCCTAACGGGGCCTGCTTGAAGGGGGTTTCATTTTGGATTTTTATCCGGGTAAAAAATTTTTCCTTTTTCTTTTTCCTTTAAAAGCCCCCTCAAACCTCACCCTTTTTTTTGTTTTCCTGGGGAACCCTTTTTCCAGGGTTTTTTATTTTAAAATTCTGGTTTTTTTCCTTGGGCAAACCCTTCCCCCCCTCCCTCCCCAATTTAAAGTTCCCCCCCCAAGGACGCACCTCGTTCACCATTCTGTCTTCCGGACCACCTCCAACCTTTACTTTTCTGTCTCCAGGACAACCTTCCCCCCCACCCTTACTGGCTCCGGGGGCAACCTCCCGCCCTTACCCTTTCTGTTTCAAGGGCCCGCATCCCCCAACATTTCCAGGCCAAACCCAGACTTTTTATTTCCCCATCCCCCGTTTTATAAGAAATGGGGGTTCCCCCCGGGTTTTTTTTTAACTGTTTGATTTTTTCCTTTTTTTAATCAAAGTTATTTTTTTAAAAGGTTTTTTCCCCGATTTTTCTCATTTTTGGGGATTTCCCCAAAAAAACTTCCCTGTTTAATACTGCTTGTTGTAGTTTTTGGATATTGCAAAAAGGGGGGGTGACACCAATTTCCACAAAAAAAGCAATTTATCCATGCAGAAGTCCATTTGTTTGATGTACTGCAGACTACACAGAGCTTCATAATGTGATTTGAATGGTTAATTTACTGTAATTCTACTAGTAACCTCTTGAATATTCTAGTAATAGCCTTAAAGTGAAGCTCTAGCTATTTGTATTTCTATTTCTAACTGTACTTGTATATTAGGACAGCTTACCTTAGAACGTTTGTTTTATATTTATTGTTTGTGTTTGATAAGGGTGCCTAAAACCCCGTCTGTTTACAGTCTGCTTTATTGTCCAACGAATCCATTTGAAACCGTTCAAGGGTTCGGACCAGTCAAAGGTTCGGAACCAGTCGGATCTGATCAGTGGGTCAATTATTTAAAACATACTGGTATGTGATTTGGCTATCACATGAAGGAACTACTGAAAATTATATAACTGAGTAATATGTGATTTGATTGATACAAAAGTATAACTTGCGTGTTGAAAAACCCGGTGATTGCTGGCAGTTTCCTGCAAGGGACAAACGGTCGAGGTCTCAACCCTTGTTTATCGATCACTGTATCTAGCTTTTCTAAGTTTTTTCCGTCTCCACCAAAACAAATGCTATATTATCACTATAGTTGACTTGCGGAATTATTGGAGGAAAGATGCTTTTTCTGTCGTAATATTTGCATCTCTTTGTGTATATTGCGACCGCTGGTAACTAGAGGTTATATGAATTTCACTGTATACGTCTGCTATTTCAACAAAAGATAAAAATCTAATGAAAGTCACTCCACTCCACTAAGTACAATTATATTACTGGTTAGTTGCTACTACAACACTGTATTCTGCTATTCACTGGTATCACTAGATTATATGCGAGGTAAACTAGCAGGACAGGAAGATTATATCCGAGGTCCATTAGCAGGCTAGGAAGATTATATGCCAGGTCCACTAGCAGGCCAGGAAGATTATATGCGAGGTACACTAGCAGGCTAGGAAGATTATATGCGAGGTACACTAGCAGGCTAGGAAGATTATATGCGAGGTACACTAGCAGGCTAGGAAGATTATATGCGAGGTACACTAGCAGGCCAGGAAGATTATATGCGAGGTACACTAGCAGGCTAGGAAGATTATATACGAGGTCCACTAGCAGGCCAGGAAGATTATATGCGAGGTCCACTAGCAGGCCAGGAAGATTATATGCGAGGTACACTAGCAGGCTAGGAAGATTATATGTGAGGTCCACTAGCAGGCCATGAACATTATATGCGAGGTCCACTAGCAGGCAAAGAAGATTATATGCAAGGTACACTAGCAGGCCAGAAAGATTATATGTGAGGTACACTAGCAGGCAAAGAAGATTATATGCAAGGTACACTAGCAGGCCAGAAAGATTATATGTGAGGTACACTAGCAGGCTAGGAAGATTATATGTGAGGTTCACTAGCAGGCCAGGAAGATTATATGTGAGGTACACTAGCAGGCCAGGAAGATTATATGTGAGGTACACTAGCAGGCCAGGAAGATTATATGTGAGGTACACTAGCAGGCCAGGAAGATTATATGTGAGGTACACTAGCAGGCCAGGAACATTATATGTGAGGTACACTAGCAGACCAGAAAGATTATTAAAGCAGCTGAACTGTCTGGTAAGTTTCTGGCGACTTCTGGCACCTGCCTCTTTAGGTTTATTATTTCAGTTACAAATTCACCTGTTTTAAAAGACACTTTAGCATTTTTATCTATATACAGTTGCACTGTAGTTTAAATCTTAACCCCTATGTACACTGGGGCCATGTAGTATCACTTACACATGTTTTTAGGGTGCAAAAAAAAAAAAAAAGGCAAAATACGTGAATGGAACGATACACAATAACCCCAAAAATAAAAGAAGAAGTTTCGACGACGTTTCGGTCAGACTTGGACCTTTTCAAAGTAAAAATGTGGACTTTGCATTGGGCCAAATCGGACCCAAAGTCGTCGAAAATTCTCTCTTTTATGTGGGGTTTTTGTGTTTTCTGGGGGCACCCTAGTATAAACTTAACATATGTATATAGGGTGTACTGTGTAACCCTTTATAACCTTGTATACAGGGGGACTGTAGTAACATTAAACTGTGTATACTGGGTGCCACTGAGTATACCTATCATTGATATAGGGTGCCACTGAGAATAATATAACATTATGATCCAGGGTGCCTTATAGTATACATATAAAGGATATAGGGTGCCTGTTGTTTTAACTGTAAATATATTTTCTAAGGTTTTCAGTATATACCTATAAACCCCCATTTCAGGGTGTCATGTGGGGTAACCCTTTTAAAAGGTAAAATAGGGTGCCCCTGTTGTTCCTATAACTTGTTATGGGTTTTCCCCCTGCAGTTAACTAACACATGTATAATGGGTGCCCTGTTATTACACTATAAAAACCCATGTTACTGGGGTTTCTTTTCGTAGTTACACTATACACTATGTTTACTAGGGTGCAACTAAAGGGGGTAAAAGGCCGGAAAACTTTGTAGGTCCTAGCGGACCAAAAAAAGTTTTTGGGGAAACTTCTTTTTTTGGGGTTCCCCCGGGTTCTTTTGGTTTTTATTTTTTCTTACCGTTTTTAAACATTTAAACTTTTATTATTAAAAGGGTTAACTTTTAGTAAAACCTTTAAAAACCCACTTTTTTAACGGGGGTTGTATTTTAAAAACTTTTACACTTGTTTATTTGGGTCCCAAAAAAAAAACCCTAAGTAACTCATTCACAATGAAAAAAAAGGGAAGGTGCCACGGAGTTTCTAATTACCTTTTTAAAAATTTCACAGGGGGGTTTTGTAATTAATTTCCCCAAATCTAAAGGGTTTTTTATTGGGGGTTTGTTTGTTGTTTTTAACCTTTTTGTAAAATAAAATTTGTTTTGGGGGCCCTGTGTTTTAAAACAAAGTAATATATTTTGTTCTTTTGGGGGGTGTAATGGGGTCCCAGCGGTTTCCCTTTGGATATGGGGGGGCCCCCTTTTCAGTCCATTCTTTTTGAAAAGGGGATTAAAATCCTTTTAAACAAAAAAGGGTAACTTTGAACCGGTAACATATTTTTCAATTTTTGCCATTAGTTTTATCCCTTTTAATGGGGCCCGGGGTTTTAACCCCCTTCAGATAAACTATTCCACGTTGTAAAATTTCATTGTTTTACTTTGCCCCCTGAGTTTACACTAAAACACTATGTAAAAATTGGGGGGCCATTGTATTTTATTTACACTTTTACACTATTTTTTTTTTAAAATTCCCGGTGCAATTTGAAACGGGGGGAATTAATACCTAAAAAAACTATTTTTATACTAGGGGGTGTCATGAATTTTAAACACTATAACATTTGTATTTTGGGGTTTTGTCAATTAGTATTTATTTTACAAAATGTATAAAGGGGGTTGTCACTGTAGTATACACTTTGAATATTTGGGTTCCCTGTAGTAACACTATACACTATGTTTACTAGGGTGCCAGTGTTGTATTCACTATAACACGTGTATACTTGGGTCCCAAATTTTGTTTTACCCTATAAAATAGGTATACTAGGGTACCACTGTGGTTACAAAATTTAATATTTATGCATATTGGGGGGGTAAATTTGTAGTATCCCTTTATAACTTTATGTATATTTGGTTTCCCCACTTTATTTAAACACTATAACACTATTTTTATAGGCGCCACGAAGTATAAAACTATAACACTATGTATACTTTTTGCCAACTTTTGGAAAACACTATAACATTTATGTTAAAAAGTTCCCACTGTAGTATACATATCCCAATATGTATAAAAAAGGGTCCCAAACTGTAGTTTAACCAATACACTATGTTTACTAGGGTGCACTGTAGTTTTAAAATATACATTGTTACTGGGGTTTCCCCAATTTTATTATCACTATTTATACAAAATATACACCCTAGTATAAAATATGTTTTAAAAGGGTGCCATGTTTTATATCAATAATATTGTATATAGGGTTGCCATTGTAGTATAACTATAACATTATGTATATTTGGGGGGCCACGGGAAATTTATACATTTCACTATGTATACTATGGAGCCACTTTTAGTATAAAATAAACATATAAAAATTTTGGGTAAAACTGTAATTTACACTAAAAACCACTATGTAAAAATAGTGTGCTACTGTAGTATACACAAAAAAACACTTTTTTAACTATGGGGCCAATTTTTAGATAAAACTGTACACTCTGTAAAATATGGTGCCACTGTAGTTTCCCAATTAAATTTGTAAAACTAGGGTCCCACGGTATTATAAACTATAAACTATGTATAGTGGGGGGCCCCACTGTAGTTAAAATTTTCATTTGTATTTAAGGTGCCCTGTGTTTCCCTTAGTATAAAAATACTTTTCCCCCTAGTATACAATTATACTAGGGTCCCAAAATTTGGATTTTAAAACATTTTTAACCCCCACTATGTACCCTAGGGTGAAATTTGTATTTTCACTTTTCCTAAGTATATTTAATTCCCAGTGTAGTTACACTAGTATACATACTATACCCCCTAGAATCCCTTACTTTTTATTTGGGTGCCAACTTTGTATCCACTATAAAATTTTGTATACTAGGGTAAAAAAGTAGTTTTCCCAATAAAACACTTTGTATCCCTTGGGTGCCACTGTAGTTTTTTCACTTTAAAAATATGAAAAAATTGGGTTGCCAACGTAAGTTACCTATAAAATATGTTTTTAAAAAAGGGTCCCCTTGTATTTATACTCAATAAACTATGTATATGGGGTTTTCCCCAACTTTTGTATACACCATAAAAATATGCCCCTTTGGGTCCCAATGTAGTTTTACCCTTTCCCACTATGTATACCGGGGATGTCCCCTTGTTTTTTTACCTATACATACGTTACTAGGGTTTTCACTTTTTGTATAAAATTTGTATAAGGGGGTTGCCACTGTAGTATACACTTAAAATATTTATACTAGGGTGTCACTGTATTTATAAAACTATAAAATTTGAATACAAGGGTGCCACTTTTTGGTTTTACACTATAAAATATTTTATACTGGGGGAGTCATGCGGGTATACACTTTTTAAATTTGTTATTTAGGGGGGTAAATGGGGAAAAAACCCCATTACATTTATGTTATTTGGGTGAAACGAAACTTTACACTATACATTAGTTACTAGGGTGCAACTGTAGTTTTCACTAAAAACACTATGTAAACTAGGGGCCACTGTAGTAAAACACATACATTTATGTAAAATGGGTTTGGGGCCTCTGTATTTTTACCGGGGGTGTCCCCCCGTTACTAAAAAAAAACGGGACTACCCCCAATCCCAAAGGGGGCAGTAAAGCAAAAAGCAAAAAAAATTTCGCCAAAATAGCATTTACATCCCTTATCAAAAAAATCTTTAAAAAAGGGCCTTTTTAAAGAAGAAAGATCACCACCCACAAAAAAACCCCAACGGTTCACAACCCAGGGAAAACAGGGGTTTTTAAAAAAAGGGTTTGCCCCTTTGTCTGTCTAGCTACTGGTTTCACTACGAAAAAGGTCCAAAATTGCACTAGAAAAAAAAAAAGGAAGCAGATGTAATATATACAGATTTGCAAAACCCTTCGAAAATTTTGTGACCTTGGCGTAATAGGCAAAATGCGCGTAAAGGGAAAAAAGGGAAAAAGTCGGTCGATGGATTTTAAATTTCCCACAACAGAAAACACGGAGAGTAGTGTTTCAGAGAAAAGGGAGAGGCAGTTTACGGGGGAAAAAGCTCTTTTCCCCAAAAGGGCCCAACAGAAATCGCTCCCATCTTGTTTTTCATCCTCATATCCGATTTTGAAAAGGAGGTCAGCCCAGCACCGTGTCTTCCTTCGTTTGCTCGGGCGGGTAAACTTCCCTAGGTTTTTTGAGAAAAATCTTGCAGTAATCTCTGATAGGTACGGGCATTTTTTTGGATTTAACTCTGTTTGGTTTTTGTAGTAAAATTGACATTTAAAAATTGTGGGTTTACTGCAGTATACTCGGGCCCGGGAAAAAAACTCTGTAGGAAAGGTTGCGTTTTCTTTGCAGTAAACCCCGCTAGGTTCGGGCAGTTACTTGGCAGTAATTGCTTGGTACTGCAGTATACTTGGCATTTAAACTCTGTAGGTTGGCAGTAAACTCTGGCAGAAATTATGTTTGGTACTGCAGTATACTCTGGCGGGAAAAACTTTTGTTGGTTCTGCGTAAAATCTTGCGTAAACTTGCTAGGTCCGCAGTTTACTCAGTCAGAAAAACTTGCTAGGAAATGCGTTTACCTAGCAGAATATTTCTGTAGGTACTGCGTATACTTTTGCATTTAAACTTGTGGGGTATGCAGTATCCTCGGGAAAGTAAACTCTGCTATGTTTTTTGAAATTTATTTCTGGCAGAAAACCCCTGCTATGTACTGCAGTATACTCTAGCAGTAAATTTCGTTTGGTACGGGCGGGTTTACTTGGAAGTAAACTTTTCCCTAGGGTATTTGGCGTAAAACTCAGACAGAAAAACTTGCTATTTTACTGCAGTATACCTACCCCAGTAAACTTGTTGGGTTTACTCCCAAGTTTTACTCTGGAAGAAAAAACTTGCTATGTACTGCAGTATATTGGGCCCGTAACTCTGTTGGGTTTTCTCCGTTTACTCTGGTTAGAAAAAATTGCTGGGGTACTGCAGTTACTTGGCAGAAATTTATGCTGGGTTTGTAGTTACTCTCCCAAAGTAAAACTCTGCTAGGTACTCCCGTTACTTGGCAGAAACTCTGCTGGTAGTGCAGTATACTTTTGACGAAAAAACTCTGTGGGGTCCTGCAGTATACTCTGGCAGAAAACTTTTTAAGGGTACTGCAGTATACTTTGCAGAAAAACTCTGCTGGGTTTCCCCTCCCAATGTTACCGGGGCGGGAAAACTTTGTTTGGGTTTCTTCGTTTACTTGGCAGTAAACTCTGTTTTTTTACTGCAGTAAACTCTGGCAGTAAACTCCGCTAGGTACTGCAGTATTTTTGGCATAAACTCTGCTAGGTATTTTGTATACTCTGGCAGAAAACTTTGCTAGGTAGTGAAATATAATCTGGCAGAAAACTTCCCTTGTTACAGCACTTTACCCCTGGCAGTAAACTTTGCTAATTTATTGCACAAAAAATTCCCCCTTTATGACTCGGTATATACTATTTTCCCCCAAAAAAGATTGGGCTCCAAGTGTTGGCTGATTTTATCGTTTTAAAGGTTTGTGGCAAAAAATTAAAGTTCTAGAAACCGTAAGAGCGACCGTGGAAACACGAGAAAAAACGGGAGAACAAGACGCACCCCTACCACAGGTTATTTTTGGGGACATTTAAAAGGCCCCCCTCCTGACTGATCGCTGGTGAGTGGTGGGCCGGGGACACTTTTACTGCACCACAGCTAATTTAAAATGCTGGAGAGTGGGGGCCCCAGAACTTTTATTGCCCCACCTCTAAATTGAAAAGCTGGTGGTGGTTGGCCGGCACTTTATTTGCACCCCCCTCTCATGCCCAGTGGTAAAATGGGGGGGCCGGAAAAAATACTGCACCATTTGATTGCCCAAGCTGGTGGGGGTTTGAGCCGGAATTATACTGCCCCATCCCCCTCACGGGTTTTGCGGGAAAATTGGGGGGCCAAAGACACTATACTGCACCCCCCTTCATTGAAAAGGGTGGAGAGTTTTGGGGCGGGCATTTTAAAATGCTTCCCCTTTCTTAATCCCCAGTGGTGGGGTTTGGGGCCGGGAAACATTTAAACGGAAACCCCCTGTAAATTTTGCCAAGCTGGGGGGTGGGGGCGGTAAATTTTACCGCTCCAACTTACGGACGAGCGGGGGAAAGGGGGGGGCCCGGAACCCCTTTACTGCACCACCTCTCTGGAACCAGATGGAGGTGGTGGGCCGGACACTAAAATGCACAACCTCTCACGGGACCGTGGGGGTTTTGGGGGCCGGCACTATACTGCACCCCTCCCCCCAATAACCAGTGGAGAGTGGGGGGCCAGCCACTTTACTGAAACCCCCACCTTCAAGGGCCCAAACTGGAGAGTTTTGGGCCAGCCCCACTTACTCCCAAAAACCCTAAATGACCAGCTGGAGATTTGGGCCGGACACTAAAATGACCCTTTCTCACTCACCAGCTGGAGAGTTTTGGGCCAGCCCACTTTACTGCACCACCTCTCACTGCCCAAAGTGGAGAGGGGTGGGCTGGACGCTGTACTGATCACCTTCACTAAACCAGCGGGGAGATGGTGGGGAAGCATTATACGCACCCCTCTAAAGACCGTGGAGAGTGGGGGGGGCTGGCCCGCTGTACTGATCACCCTCACTGACCAGCTGGTGGTGGGGGGCCCGGGGGAAAATATACTGCACCCCTTTAATTTTCCAGGGGAGGTGGGGGGCCGGACACTAAAACTGCAGCCCCTCTCTTTTGGCAGCGGGGAAAATTGGGGGGCGGGACACTATACTGCACCACCCCCTCATGACCAGAGGGTGAGTGGTGACCCAACACTTTACTGCACCCCCTCTCACTGACCAGCTGCTGAGTGGTGTCCAGAAAACATATTGCCCCAAACCTTAAATGACCAGCTGGAGTGTAGTGGGCTGGATTTATAACTGCACCCCCTTCAAGGACCGTGGACAGGATGGGGCCGGGACCCCTATTCTGACCCCAAACCTCTCATGACCCCTGGGAGTGATGGGCCAGCACCATACTGCACCATTTCTCACTGCCCAAGCTGGGGTTTAGTGGGCCAGACAATTTTACTGCACCCCTTCATTTGCCCAAATGGAGAGGGGGGGCCCGAACAAATACTGCACCACCCCCTCACGCCCAAATGGAGAGTGGGGGGCCCCGGGAAAAATATACTGCCCCAAAACCTCTCAGGGACCGCTGGGAAGTAAAGGGGCCCGGACACTTTTCTGCTCAATTTTTCATTTAAACCAGGGGGGAGCGGGGTTTGGGCCCCGGCCACTATATTGCCCCCAACCTCTCATTTGACCAGCTGGAGGTATTTGGGCGGCCCACTATACAGCCCCACCTCCCCTTAAATAGCTGGTGAGTGGTGGGGGGGGAAACATACTGAAACCCCCTCTCACGCCACCTGGAAAAGGGGTTTTGGGTCAAAAGCAATATTGAAACTTTCTCAGGGAACCCCCTGTAGAGTGGTGGACTGGCCCACTATGCTGCACCAGGCCCCGGGGCCGGCTGGTGAGTGGGGGGGGCCGGGGACCCTAATTGAAAAAAAACCGAAAACTAAACCGCTGGAGGGTGGGGGGGCTCGACATTTTACACCACTGCCACCGGCGGGTGGTGAGTGGTGGGCCGGACATTAATTGCACCACCCGAAAAACTAAACCAGTGGAGAGTGGTGGGCCAGACCATACTGTACCCCCTCTCACTTCCCCAGCGGGAAATAAAGAAAGTGGGCCGGAACACTATACTGAAACCTCTCTTTGGCCCGCTTTTTAGAGTAGGGGGCCCGGGGCCCACTATATTTGCACCACCTTTCCTAAACATTGGAGAGTGGGGGGGGACGGCCCATATACTGCCCCAAATTTTCCTGACCCTCTGGGGAGTGGTGGGAGGGGACTTATACTGCCCCAAATCTCACTGCCCAGCGGGGAGTTTTAGGGGGCCGGCAATTATTTTAACCACCTTCAATTAACCGGGTGGGAGGGGGTAGGCCGGGACATACATTTGAAACCCCCCTTTTCCTAAATGACCACCTGGAGATTGGTGGGAAACACCCCATTCTCCCACCACTTTCACGACCTGCGGGTTAGGGGGTGAGCCGGACAAAAATACTGCACCCACCTCTCACTAAAACAGGGGAGAAAGTGAGGGGGCCCAATATACTGCACCCCCTTCACGCCCGCTGGTGGATGGTGGTCCGGACACTTACTGCACCACCCCCTTCACTGCCCTTTGGGGAAAAGTGGTGGGACGGAAAACTTTTTAATCCCACCCCTCTAAACTAAACCGCTGGAGGGTAGGGGGGCCCCGGACAATATCCCTGTCCCACCTCTAAAATTACCAGCTGGAGGGGTGGTAGGGCCGGACATACCCCTGACCCCCTACAAACCACCTGGGAGTGGTGGGAAACAAACATACTGCAAAAACCTCCACTGACCAGGGGGGAAAGTGGTGATGGGAAAACTTTTTTTGCCCCAAACCTTCACTGACCGCGGGGAAAATTAGTGCGCCGGACACTTTTGCCCCCACCTTTTCACTGCCCGTGGTGAGTGGTGGCCCCGGGACACTCTACTCCCACCACCTCTTACCGAAAAGTGGTTGGGGTTGGGGGGACACTAAAATGCAAAAACCTATCACTGCCCAGACGGGGAGTGGGGGGCCCCGGACATTTATAGGGTAAACCTCTAAATGACCAGCTGGGGGAGTAGGGGGCCCCGGGACACTATTGCCCCAAATTCTTACTGACCAGTGGTGTTTGGGGGGTTCCGGCCACTTACTGCACCCCCTCTCACCAAAAAAGCTGGTGAAGGGTGGGCCGGAAAACTATACTGCACCACCTTTCAGGGAACCAGATGGTGGTGGGGGGGCCCCGGAAACCCCCATACTGCCCCCCCCCTTTTTTGACCACCCCCTGGGGATTGGAGGGCCTGAAAACTATTTGCAAAACCTACCCAATGACCGCTCGGGGAGTGGTGGGCCAGCCCACTATACTGCACCACTTTCTCAGGGCCCAGGGGGTAAGTGGGGGGCACTGACGCTACAATGTCCTCCTATCCTGCCCCCGATGGACATTTTGTGGGCCGAACTGTACTGTACCACCTTTCATGCCCAGTTGGAGAGTTTTTTGGGGGGAAACCCCTATACTGCCCCCAATCTCACTGCCCCAAGCTGGAGAGTGGTTAGGGAGAGAAAAAAACTGCACCCTTTCTCTCACTGCCCAATCTGGAAAAGTGGTGGGCCAACTGTATGAAAACCCAAACTCTAAAGGCCCAGCTGGTGGTGGCTGGGGCGGGAAAAAAAATATTGCACCATTCTCACTAAACCCAAGCAGGTGAGTGGGGGGCCCGGACACTTTAAAATGCACCCCCTTTTAAGACCAGCTGGAGGTGGTGGGGGCAGAGAAAATATGCACCATCTCTAACTGACCAGTGGGAGTGGTGGGCCAGGCACTAAAATGCACCCCTCTCCTGACCAGTGGAGAGGGTGGTGGGTTGGGCCCTTTACTGCACCCCCCTCTCACTGCCAAGCTGGGAGTGGGGGGGCCGGCCTATACTGCACCGCCTCTCACTGCCCAGCTGGTGAGGGTTTGTTCTGGACACCTTTACTGCACCACATTCATGACCTGATGGTGGGGGGTTTTGGGTGGCCCACTTTTCGCCCCCCTCTCAAGGGCCCAAGGGGGGGAAAAATTTCCCTTAGGCTTTTCCCTTTGACAAAAAAACCGGGAATTTCAGCACCCATATCCAGCATATTTTGCCAAAAAAAAATCCAAAACGTTGGGATCCTCTCCAAGATTCGATACTACGTGCCCCCAAAATGCCCTTTCAAACTTTTACCACTCACTTTTTATCCTAACCTCACCCATGCTATTGGTTTCTTTGGGGAAACAAATGCGCAACACACCCTTTAAAACCAAATTTAAAAACCCCCAAAAAAACTGGGGAGTAAGAATTTAAACACTAAATCCCATCCCTGGCAGCACACCCCCCCTTCTTCAAAGATCTAAACTTAAATCCCAGTTCCCGTACTTACACACTTAATACTTGCAATTTTATTTTCTTAAAGGGGGTTTAAAATCTAATTTCACCTTGACCTTAAAAGCTTTTTTGATAGTTTGAACAGAACCCACAGGCCCTTAAAACCAGAAACAAAAAATCTCTACGACATTTCCCCGTGTCCGACTAAACCTTTAAAAAAATTTTAATGTATGTTTAAAGGCCCCCCCAAAATCTGGAATACCCTACTGAGAAATTAGAACGCAGACCATTCATCACCTTCAAAAAATTCCATTAGAAAAATCTTTCTCCCTGGGGTACCCCCGTCAAAATAACTTCACGAATACCACCTTTTGGGGGTTCACCCCTTCAATCGCACAATCATTTGACCAAAACAGAAAAAATTTAAACTATTTTTAATTTAATTTAATTCCCGTGGTAAATCCAAAACTGAAAAATATATACCCGTGCCAAAAAAAAAAAACATTAAAATGTTAAACTCACCCCCCCCCCCCCCCCCCCCCCCCCCCCAAAAAAGTTTTGGGCACTTAGGGCCTTTAAAACCAACTTACCCCATAATTTGTAAAATTTTTTCATTTAAAAATAAAACTTAAATATGCCCGAAATGCCTAGCCTTTTAAGCGTTTAGTGGTTTAAATCTGTTATCTCCAAATTTTTTAATGTTTAAACCCAAAAAATAACCCAAATTTCCCGTAAAACAGCATTGTAATCCTTTTGGAATAAAATTTGAATTTGAAAAACGCTGGTGCTGGGCCTGACAATATTTTTGCAAAACCTTTTCTGACCAGGGTGAGTGGTGGGCCAGGGCACTATTAGGCCCCCAAAACCCCCCCCCACCCCAAACAGCTGGTGGGTGGAGGGCCCCCCGGGGAAAATTTCTGCCACCTTTCTGCCAAACCGTGAGTGTGGGCCAGAACTTTACTGCCAAACCCCCCTCTCCTGCCTAAATGGAGAGAGGTGGGCGGGGGCACTTTTAAATGCCCACCTTTCTTGACCAGCTGGGGAGTGGTGGGCCGGGCATTTTTTCTGCTCAATCTCCACTTTACCAGCTGGAGAGTGGTGGGCGGGAAAACTTTTAATGCACCACCTTTTCAATGACCCGCTGGAGAGTAGTTTGGCCCGGGCACTATGCAGCACCACCTCTAAATGCCACCCGGGGGGTGATGTGCTGGAGGGTTTACTGCACCCCTGCCCCCACTGGCAGGGGTGGGGAGTGGTGGGCCCGGACACTATATTGCACCACCCCCAAACTACCCGCTGGGAAATGGTGGGGGCCCGGGCACTATAATGCCCAAAATTCATGAAACCCGTGGAGAAAGGTGGGCCGGACATATTCGCACCACCTTCATGCCAGCTGGTTTGTGGTGGGATGGACCCCTACACTGACCACCTTTCACTGACCAGCTGGTGGTGGTTGGCTGGCACTAATGACCACCCTTTTCACTGACCAGCTGGGGGAGTGGTTGGCCCGGACCCCTATTTCTGCACCCCTCTAAAAAACCGCTTGAGAGTAGTGGGTGGGGCCTTTTTCTGGCCCCCCTCCTGTCAATGACCAGCTGGAGGTGGTGGGCCGGGGCACTATACTGCCCACTTTTTCACTGACCCGCTGGGGAGTGGGGGGGTGGGCCTATACTGCACCAAACCCCTCACTCCCAGCTTTAAAAGTGGTGGGGCCGGACACTTTTTTGCACCAAATCTCACTGACCAAACTGGGAGTGGTGGGCCGGGGCCTTTTCTGCACCACCTCTTCCTTTCCAGCTTGAGAGTTGGGGGCCGGAAAACTATTGCTCCCCCCCTTTAATGAGAAAATGGAGAGGGTGGGCCCGGAACTACCCTGCAAAAACCTCTCCCCTGACCAAACTGGAGAGTGGTGGGGGGACACAATACGGCACCCCCCTCTCACTGACCCGGTGAAAATTGGTTTGGGGTGGGCATATACTGAAACCCCATTCCCCTGACTAGTGGAGATGGTGGGGGGGAAACTATACTGCACCAAAATCTCACTGACCAAACTCGTTTAGTGATGGGCCAGGGCACTATATTGCACCCCTTCACTGACCCGCTGGAGGGGTTTGGGGGGTGGCACTTTACTGCACCACTCTCAACCCACCAGTGGTGAGTGGTGGGCCCGACACTGTAAATGCACCCCTCTCACTGACCAAATGGGGGAGTGGTGGTCTGAACACTATACTGCACCCCTCTCACTGGGCCAGTTGGAGGTGGTGGGCGGGACCCTATAATGCACCAATTCTCTGACTAGTGGGGAGTGGTGGGCCGGACACTATTTCTGCTTATCTCTCACTGCCAGCTGGGGTGGTGGGCCGGACCTATACTGCACTACCTCTCCCTGAACCCCGCTGTTTTTGTGGGGGCCGTACACTATACTGCACCCCCCTTCACTGACAAAAATGGAGAATAGTGGGCCGGCCTATGCTGCACCAAACCCCTCACTGGGGCCCGGGTGGAGGGTGGTGGGTGGGACCCCTATAATGAACCACCTCTCACTGACCAGCTGGAGGGGTGGGTGGGCTGGACCTGTTTTGCACCCCCTTTCACGGGCCAAAATTTGGTTTTTTGGGTGGGCTGGGGCACTATACTGCACCACCTTCAAAGGGCCAGCTGGGGGTGGTGGGCCGGGAAACCCAAATTTTCAGTGCACCACCTCTCAATGGGCCAGCTGGGGAGTGGTGGGCGGACCTATTTCCGGGCCCCCCTCTCACTGACCGTGGGGAGGGGGTGGGCTGGGCCTATCTTTCACCACCTCTCCCGGGCCAGTGGAGGGGGGTTGGGCCCGCACTGTTCTGCACCAAACCCCTTTACTGACCAGTGGAGGTGTAGTGGGCGGGCAATATAAAGCACCACCTCCCCCCCCCCCCCCGACCAAACTGGGAGTGGTTGGCCGGGGGCACCCGTTTCTGCCCCCACCTCTCCCCTGACCAGCTGGTGAGTGGGGGGGCCCGGGCCCTATACGCACCACCTCTCACTGACCAGTGGGGGGAGTGGTTGGCGGCACTGTTAAAAGCACCACCTTCACTGCCAGCTGGGAGTGGTGGGCCGGGGCACTATAAATGCCCCACCTCTCAATGACCCGCTGGAGAGTGGTTGGCCGGACACGGGACTCAAACCCCTCATGGGCCGTGGTGAGTGGTGGGCCGGGGCACTATAATGCACACCTCTTTACTGACCGCTGGAGAAATTGGGTTTGGCCCCGGGCCTGACGCCCCACCCCTCATGACCGTGGGAGTGGGGGGCCGGACCCCTATTACTGGGAACCCCCCCTTTAATGCCGTGGAGAATGTTGGGCCGGGGCACTATACTCACCACCTCTCTAAAGACCAGCAGGGAGTGGTGGGCCGGGGCATGTACTGCACCCCTCTCACTGGGCCGGTGTAGAGTAGGGGGGCCGGACACTATACGCACCACCCCTCACTGACCAGCTGGGAGTGGTGGGGGGGAAATGTACTGCACCACCCTTTAATGACCATTGGAGGTGGTGGGAAGGCACTGTTTCTGCACCAAATCTCACTGACCATTTTGGAGGTGGTTTGGGGCGGACACTATACTGCAACCCCCTTCCCCCATGACCAGCTGGAGTGGGGGTTGGGGCCGGGGCCCAAAATACTGTAACCCCCTCTAATTAAACCCGTGGAGGTGGTGGCCTGACACTAACTGAACCCCTCTCTTTACTGCCACCTGGCGAGTGGTTGGCCCCCGACCCATACTGACCACCTCTCATTTTAAAAGTGGAAAAATAGTGGGCCCCCAACACTATAAATGGCACCCCTCTCACTGAAACCCCCTGGCGAGTGGTTGGCCCCGAACCATACTGCACGACCCTTTACTGACCAGCTGGAGGGTTTGTGGGCCCGGGCAAAAATTTTTCTGTACCACCTCTCCCTTTTCCAGGGGGAGGGGGTAGGGCGGGAACCCCTATTGCAAACCCTTCCTTTATGACCAAAATGGCGAGTGGTTGGCCAGACCCCCATACTGCCCAAACCCCTCAATTACCGCTGGAGAATAGTGGGCCGGACCTATTTCTGCACCACCTCTTAAAAAAAACCGGGAGTGGTTGGCCGACACCAATTTCTGCCAAAACCCCCTTCCCCCACTGCCCGCTGGTAAAGTGGTGGGCCCGGGCATACAAAGTACCACCTTCACTGAAAAACGGGGGTGATGGGCCAGACAATGTACTGCAAACCCCCTCTCACTGACTAGCTGGGAGTGGTAGGGCAGAGAAAAAACTTTCACCATCTTCAATGCCCGCGGTGAGTGGTATCCGGACAAACCCTACTGAAACCCCGCTCACTTACCAGTGGTGGGGGGGGGTGGGCCAGGGCCCTTTTACTGCAAAACCCCCCTCAATGGGCCCGTGGGAGTGGAGGGGCCGGACAAATAATGCACCACCTCTCACTGACCAAAATGGAAAAGGGGGTGGGTGAACATATATGCACCACCTTTTGCTGACCAGCTGGAGAGGGGTTGGGGGGGGACCAAATTTACTGCCCCACATCTCTCTGACCAAATGGGGAAGGGGGGGTGGGCCCCGGGAAAATTTTACTGTCCAAACTCTCCTTGGGCCCAAACTGGAGGGTGGTTTGGGGCCCGGGAAATTACTTTCCCCTTCACTGGGCCCGCTGGGAGTTGTTGGCCGGACATTTTACAGCACCCACCTCTCATGACCAGCTGGTGAGTAGTGGGGGGAACTAACTGCCCACCTCTCACTGGCCAGCTGGAAAAGGGGTGGGTAAAATGCTATCCGAACTACCTTCACTGGGCCGCTGTTGAGTGGTGGGGGGGACACTATACTGCACCACCTCTCCCCTTTACCAGCTGGGGAGCGGTGGGCCGGACATATACTGCACCACCTTTCCAAATGAAAAAGCTGGAGAGTAGTGGGCCGGGGCATGTGCTGCCCACCTTCACTGACCAGTGGTGAGTGGTGGGGGGGACAATATTTCTGCACCCCAAACCCCTTTAAAAAACCAGCTTTAGGGGTGGGCTGGACACTATTTGCCCCCACCCCCTAAACCCGACCCGTGGGAGTGGGGGCCCGGCTACTATACTGCCCCAAATTTTACCGCCAGCTGGGAAAGGGGGGGCCCGGCACTATTTGCCCCCAGCTTCACTGACCCCAATGGAGGGGTGGTGGGGCAGAAACTATACTGCCCACCCGGGCCTTGACCAGCTGGATAATGGTGGGAGGGCACTACCTTTCCCCCCAATTTCATGACCAGTTTGGGGAGTGGTGGGCTGGGCACTATACTGCACCAAACCCCTTTACTGACCAGCTGGGAGTGGTGGGCCCGGAAAAATATACGGGACCCCTCTTTACTCACCGCTTGAGAGTAGTGGGCTGGAAAATTTACTGCACCCCTGTAAATGAAACCCGCGGGGAGTGGGGGGCCGGACCATATACTGCACCACCTCTAACAGAAAAAAAACTGGAGATTTGGGGGGCCGGGGGCAATATACTCAAAACCTCTCACTGACCCGTGGGGAGGGGGGGGGGGGGCTGGGACACTTTATGCCCACCTCTCACTGACCGTGAAGAGTGGTGGGCCGGGCCCCTATTCTGCACCACCTTCCCCACTGCAGTGGAGAGTGGTGGGCCCGACAAAATGCCCCAACCCCTCCAAAAAACCAGCTGTAGAAATGGTGGGGCCCGAAATTTATGCAACCCCCTCTCACCCCAGCTTGGGGGGGGTGGTGGGCGGGACACTATGCTGCACCACTTTCAAAGATCAGCTTTGGGGAGTGGGGGCCCGGCAATAAAATGCACCACCTTTTCCCCTAACCGCTGGGGAGTGGCGGCCAGAACTATACTGCACCAAAACCCCTCAATGACCAGCTGGTGAGGGGGTTTGGGGGACAATATTATGCACCACCTCTCACTGACCAGCTGGAGGTGTTTGGGGGGCCCGGGAAATATACTGCACCACAGGGACCCCTGACCATTTTGGGAGTGGCAAGCTGGATACTATTTTGCCCACCGCCCTTTACCAGCTGGGGAGTGGAAAAATTTGGGAAATTTACTGACCCCTCCATGGGCCCCGGGTGGAGTGTGGGGGCCCCGGACCTATACCGCCCCCACGCCACTGACCAGTGGAGAGTGGGGAAGCTGGGGCCATATGCACCAACCCCTCACAGAACCCGCTGGAGAGTGGCAAGCTGGAAAACTATGCTGAAACCCGCACCCCTGAACCCAAAATGGAGAGTAAATGAGCATGACACTACTCCCCAACTGCACAAGACAAACTGGAGAATTTGGGGGCTTGGGCCTGTTTCTGCACCAAAAGCAAAACTGACCCGTGGGAGTGGTGGGCTTTTCACTGTACTGCCCCCACCCCGGGACTCACCAGGGGTTTAGGGAATTTTGGCCCCAAACCAAAATTTGTGTTTTACCTCTCACCAAAAATTAAAAAATGAGAAAAACAACCCAAAAAACTCAATCTGGGGTTTTTTTTTCTTTGATAGTTCAGCCCCCCTTTTAGGGAAGAAATGTTGAGCCGGGGGTGGAACATGTAGACTCCGGAAATTTGGGAAAATCGGGAAACTTTTTGTGGAACATCAGGAAGGGCCCGGGTTGGCATATCCGGAAGCCGTTTTTGGAAAAAATCGGGATTCCGGGTGAAAGATTTGGAAGCTAGAGTGGAACTTTGGGAAAAGGGTTTGTGGGAAAAACGGAAGCCCTTGTGGGGGTATCAGGAAGCCTGAATTGAACTTGGGGAAGCCCGGGGGAAATGGAAAAAAAAGGAAGCCGGGGCGGAACATTTGGAAGGGATTTTGGGAAAGTCGGGGGAAGCAGAGTTTGGGAAAGTCGGGGAAACTGGAGTTGGAAAAACGGGAAACCCGGGGTGGAAGGGCGGAAAGCCAAAAGTGGAAAAAATCCCGGGAAAATCGGAAGTCGATTTCTGAGTAAGTTGTCCCGTGACTTTATTAAACCCCTCAAAGAAAAATTGTGTTGTTGGGGGGAGTGTGATTAAAAAATGAAAATAAAAAAGTGTTTGTTGGTGTCTAAAAGCAGGGGGGTAAAAACCTGTGGTTTTTCTAACACAGGGTTTAGTAACAAATGGAGTTTACCCGGGAGAGTTCCGGGGGGAACCCCCGCGGGCCCGGTTTTGTGACAAAGGGCCCCCTGGTGGATCAGAGCCCCCGGGGCAACCCGGCTGTTACTGTGGCTCACGAAACCAAAGTAAATGGCCCCAGCCCCGGGAGATCAGGAAAACCCACTTTAGGTTTCTTGTCCCGTGGGGCTTGAAGGGTGCCGGGGTTTTGGTAATCCCCCCTTATGTTGCTGGGAGGCGTTGAAAAGTCTCGGGGGCCCCCCGGGACTTATTGTTGGTCTCTTAACGTTTTAGGGGAAAACCCCGCCCTTTTTTTTGGGGGGGTGTTTCATGCTGCCAAGTCTTTTTTCCCGGTGTATATAATCATGTATTCTCCCGCCTGTGTTCCAGGGGAATTTCAGGTTCAGGGAAATCAAGCGTCCCCGTAAAGGGAGGGGTTTTTAATTTTTTTTCCGTTTTGTGGGGCCGTGAAAGGGGTTTTTGGGACTTTTTTTAGGGGCAGCCAAAATTTACCTGCCTTGAAAAAGGTTTCTGTTAGTGTGCAGGAATTTTTCCAGCCCAGATAGAACAAATGACCTGAAAAAGTGTCAACATGGGCCTTTTGGATCCTCGTTTTGAATGTTTCAAATTTTCCATTTGTCTTTTTTTCTAGCAAGGTTTCGTTGATACAATGTTATGGTCCTTGAAGGTGGGGATCCTCCCCATGATCACCCCCCAAAGGGCTTTGACGTGGTTTTTTCGCTCTATTTTGCGGCCAAAATTTGTTTTGTACTCTGTTTAAGATTTTAAATTTCCCCGTGTTTACCCCTATCTGGGGTAATTGAAATTTCTCATCGTTGAACTTCATATTGTTTTCTGCACCCCACGAAAAGAAATTTTGGGTTTATGTCCGCCCGGGGGCCCTTTCGTGTCTTTCAATGGGGGAAAACACTGTTTATGCAGATTCGGGTGTCACTGCAAGGAAAGGACTTTGGGGCTGTGGGGACATCCTTGGGCAATTGGGCAGATTTGAGGAAAGAGGAAAAAATCAAACCCATTTTAGTGCTAGATGATACATATAAAGAGTTTGACCCAGGGAAAAATAGTGTTTTTTTGGTGCCAGACATGTTTTTATCTGTGTCTTGTTGACTGTTTTTTACCTTTTTAAATTGTTGAAATGTGTTACCTCCAACTGCTTTGACTGGGGTTTTCCCAAAACAGGTGTTGACTGTGTTTCCCGTTGGTGTTGATTTTGTTACCTATCAGCAAATTGACTGTTACCTCTCAGGGGTTGACTGTTTCTAGTTTTTCAGTTGTTGGGCTGTGTTAGCCCGCTAGGTGTTTGAGTTTTGTTTAGGTGTTTGGTTTCTCATGCCCGCAGCAAGTGTTTGTTGTTCAGGAACCCGCGGTGTTTGGTGCTCAAGGGCCCGTACCACTTTGGGTTAAGGGGGAGGGGGCAGCAAGGGGGGTGTTGGGGGGGAGGCCCCGAGCGGTGCTGGTGGTGAGGCAGCAGCAGCAAAGGGGGGTTTTAAATGGTGAAGGGAGCAGCAGCAGCAGCAGATGTTAGGTGGTGAAGCAGCAGCAGCAGGTGTTAGGTGGTCAGGCAGCAGCGCAGGTTTAAGTTAGAAAAGTTTTAAGGTTTATGTTGTAGATGAAGGGTTCAGTGAACCGACATGTAGATAAATTAGACACATGACCACGATGTGGTCAGTCGGACTGCCCACATCGACTCAAGGTTGAGGGACTGATTACCTCATTCTCCTCCTGTTATTCAATATTCTCCTTGGTATGGACTGATGAAGCCACTGTGTGACAAAACGTTTCCTCAATAAAGATACCCAGGAGTTGCACATGTGTCTAATTTATCAACATGTCGGTTTCTGAACCCATGTTCTACAATTCTGTCAGACACTGCAAACTTCTTGGGATCTTAATACTTGGGAATTCTTCACTTGCCTAACCCTTGGCACGACCTACTTCAACATTGGACAAATGTGACACCACCTACGACTGCTGCACCTCTTCTGCCTACGGTTTATAAGCTCCTTCCCCGCCCATATGCCATATTCTATTCAAGATTGATGGACTGACCACATCGACTCAAGGGTTTAGGGACTGATTACCTCATTCTTTCCCTTTAAAACCAAATCTTTTAGTGGGCTGCAGAAAACAATTTTGAAGTTCAACGATGAGAAATTTCAATTACTCAGATATGGTAAAAAATGAGGAAATTAAATCTTCATCAGAGTACAAAACAAATTCTGGCCACAAAATAGAGCGAAACACCAACGTCAAAGACCTGGGAGTGATTATGTCGGAGGATCTCACCTTCAAGGACCATAACATTGTATCAATCACATCTGCTAGAAAAATGACAGGATGGATAATGAGAAAACCCTTTAAAACTAGGAGGGCCCAAACCCATGATGACACCCTTTCAGGTCACTTGTTCTATCTGGCTGGAATATTGCGCACTCTAACAGCACCTTCAAAGGGAGGTGAAATTGCCGACCTAGAAAATGTACAGAGAACTTTCACGGCGCGCATAACGGAGATAAAACACCCCAATTACTGGGAGCGCTTGAGGTTTCTAAACCTGTAAAATCCCTGGAACGCAGGAGGGAGAGATACATGATTATATACACCTGGAAAATCCTAGAGGGATAGTACCGAACTTGCACACGAAAATCACTCACAACGAAAGCAAAAGACTTGGCAGACGATGCACCATCCCCCAATGAAAAGCAGGGGTGTCACTAGCACGTTTAAGAGACCATACAATAAGTGTCAGGGCCCGAGACTGTTCAACCTGCCTCCCAGCACACATAAGGGGGATTACCAACAGACCCCGGCAGTCTTCAAGCTGGCACTGGACAAGCACCTAAAGTCAGTTCCTGATCAGCCGGGCTGTGGCTCGTACGTTGGTTTGCGTGCAGCCAGCAGCAACAGCCTGGTTGATCAGGCGCTGATCCACCAGGAGGCCTGGTCACAGACCGGGCCGCGGGGGCGTTGACCCCCGAAACTCTCTCCAGGTAAACTCCAGGTATGGACTGATGATGCCACTGTGTGGCAAAACGTTTCCTCAATAAAGCTACCCAGGAGTTGCACATGTGTCTAATTTATCTAAAGGGTTTTTTTTTTTTTATTATCACACTGGGCCGATTCCCACCAAGGCAGGGTGGCCCAAAAAAGAAAAACTTTCACCATCATTCACTCTATCACTGTCTTGCCTGAAGGGTGCTTTACACTACTGTTTTTAAACTGCAACATTAACACCCCTCCTTCAGAGTGCAGGCACTGTACTTCCCATCTCCAGGACTCAAGCCTGTAGACAGCCTGTTCTGTCTGCACAGACAGCCCATGCTGTCTGCCAGCTTAGTTCATATTTTCTCGGCATAAGGTGCTGCCCTCTGTACCAGGCCTCTCGGGTGGGCAAGCCAGCCCGCTGCTCTTGCCTCACTCTCACTCACACAGTGGCCTAGCAGGAAGACACAAGGCCTACTCCTAGCTCTCTCTCGTGGGATGGCCCTCCCGGGCCATTTGCACAACACACAAGCCTGTGTACCCACCACGACTTAACAATAAAGTAAGAAGCCCCCGAAGACGCATCATTTACCCCCCGCTAACAGAACACTAAAAAATTTCTTTCATAAATGGTGGAAAAGCAGTGGTCGCAGCATTTGTGTTTGCCCATAGAGAGGAAGGAAGGAATGAAGTTGTTCACTTCACCCCCCTACACAACAAACATTCCGTTCTCAACGAGTTATCCTGATGTCGTGTCTGCACGTTGGAGCATCCAGACACAGGTACAAGTAGGATCCAGCCGAAATTTAAAGAATTTCTTCGAGAATTGTAAGGGGCCCGTCCCAGTGACTCCACGCTACAGTGTCCCACGCTGTTTCTCAAGTCACGTGTTCAGCGTCCCCTTGTATTTTTGCTGTTGTTGTTCAGCTCAGCACAGCGTTTTCAGCAAGCCAGAGGTGGTTTTGTGGCGATTTCTGCGTCCAGTGTGAGTTCTCCACGTGTTTGTGGGGAGGAGAAGTGGGCCGCTCCTTGCCTGGGCCCTGCTGTACTCTCACACCTCACCAGCCTACCATACCCCACTCACCACAACTCACCCCCTCTGCTGTGTTTTCTGTTGTTTTCCATTTGAATTCATTGCCAGAGCTGTGTATCCAAGTTCCCGAGGCCACTCGAAGCCATGTAGATCACGACGCCACGTGGATCCCGACGCCACTTGGGTTGGGCGATGTCACGTAGACCTACGAAGCCACGTGAGTTACCAGATGTCCTAGGGCCCCATGCGGGGGTCTGCTGCCCGCATCACATTGACATCCCCCGATGATGCTGCCAGACTTCATGGGCGTCACGATGTCTGCTGACGTCACCTCGAGATGTCTGCTGACATCACAGTGCTGCTGACATCACCTCGCGACATCATGCCTGACATCAAATGATGTCACCATCGAGTGTTCTGTAATTATTTCAGTATTGTCGAGAAGACTGAGAGAAGATATATGTCGTGTAAAATAATTCCTCTAAGTTAGTGTTCTCACATATTAGTGTATGCACAGAAAAGCATCATTTGCTAGTTTAAGCCATGTTGTACTGCATATACCGCGGGTGTTTAAAGTTTCCGTGTGTCCAGTGAGGTCTGAGCCAGACCTGAGTAGCACCACTGTTCTAAGTCACCCGATGTGACCAGTGCCTTTGACAGCTGATTTACTCAGCCCCCGAGTGACCGAGCCCTCTTGTACAGAAAGCTTTTATGCTCGTCGCTCGTGATGTTCTGCAGAATCATACCTGCTACGATTCCCATCGAGATTTGTTTCACTTCACCTCCAGACCGTCAGAATGCAGTTATATGTAGAGAAACAAGTCTGGGGGCGCTTAGACTAACCTCTGCTATAACTCCAACTGCCGAGAGAATGACACTCGCCAAGCCGCAGTTAGCCACTGTCAGCAGGCGCTGTGTCAGCTGCGTGTCACAAGCTTCAGTGAGCAGCCTGCACAAAGAAGATGTCACTTTGACTGCTAGCTCGCTCACTGCAGTCTGGTGTATGATGTTACGACTCCCAGATGTTTTGCCTAGTCGTCTCTGCCACAGCTCGCTCCACGCTCGCCGGCAGTGACAGCACAGTGACAGTACCAGTCGAGAAGTGTCCTGAGTCGCTTGCCAGAAGTCCTGCCCAGTTGCCGAGTTATGTCGACACCTCACTCGAGGGCACCAGCATGTTGTGCCCCAGGTTGAGTGAAACCTGCAGCGACTCCTACAATGACTGCTTCACCGTTCCAGAGGAGACCATACCCTGTTACATCACAGCTCAGCCGCAACGATGTCTCCTGTGTTGCAGTATCTGTCTAGATTCAGGAAGGCATGCAGTGATGCCCATCGACGCTCACTGCCTATGACCACGATGTTTAGCACACCTCACATGTTTTTTCTTCCCTCCCTGTAGGAAGTTTTTTTTTCCATGTCCATATGTATATATATGTTTTTATTTTGTGTTCTCTGCCCTGTTCCTACGAGAGAGAGACTGCCGCAGCCGCAGTCGGCTGCCGCAGCCACAGCAAGCAGCAACAAGGCTGCTTCTATATCTTGCTGTCCCCTGGGCCTATCCAAACTCCAGTGATGGCCAAATTGCAAGTATGCTGCAACAAAATGCAAGGAACCTATAGTGACATAAAAACTGATGGTGACGACAACGAAATGGACTAAATATGACAAAAGAGGGACCGGCATTCAAGTACCAGACCTGCTGCAAGACGTGAATCTGACACGAGACGTTTTCCACTACAATGAAATAACTGACCTCCATATCAACTGCACCAGTGTTTAACAGGAAGACAACATGGCAGAAAACTGATCAACAAAACTCCAAGGAAATGACAGGTCTGTAGGACTTTTTTCCTCAGTGCCAAATGAGGGAAAGAATTGAGCATTTAAACATGGCTGACTAGCATCCAAACACCAGCTACTGCCAGACGTACAACTAGCGAAGTGAAGTTCTCATCTTTACTGACGTTCATCTGTTGACAGTAGCATCATATCTGTACCACCATCATATCACCTGTACCAGTGCTAACGAGAGGGAAACACAGGAGACATCGTCAAATCAACAGTACAAAACTCCAAGGTTATAGGACGGTTATCCCTCAGTGCCAGTCGTGGAAAAGAAGTGAATGGTTAAACAGTCAAGGTTAATGTTTTAGTAGCTGACCTATATTCAGCTGACCAGTGCACAGTGAGAGAATTATAGCAGAAAACGCCAAATATATCTATAAACTCAAGGAAAGTCAGGTTGTAGGTGGCGTTTACTTCCCTCAGTGTTTTAAAAATGGCCGAGTCAGCAGACCAGGTCAGGCAGACAACAACACCACACAACCCCCGATAAATAGAATTGAGGGGGTTTTGGAAGGATAAAACCATTGATTAAACCTTTCTGGTACCAGAATGGAAAGGTGTTAGAAGTTAATAGGTGAAGCTGGACTGTGAAGTAAGCCGGGAAGGGGAGTGTGTAATAAGGGGTTAACTGTAAGGGGTTTGTGAAGTTAAGGGAAAAATGTGAGTAGTGAAGAGGGTTTTGAAGAAGAAAATTTACTAGTAATTCAGTGGTGATTGCTAAAGCAGATACTAGGGTGTACTAGGTGACTGGAAAAGATAAATAAATATTATTGTATATGAGTAAAAGAGCAAAGAGTGAAAATGGCAGGCATTATGGGGGTAGAGGCTGCCATAATTATATTTATCTTTCTTCTTCAATTCCATGAAGAAAGAAATCAGTCACGGGGGCTGGAAAAGGTGAATGGAGTAACAGTGCCCTGGACAGTAAAAGCCCAACAGTTGCCATCCTACCAGAAAAGTAAATGTCACTATCGCCACAAGGTATGGCAACACTGCATACCCAAACAAAAACAGTGGTACACAGCTCTTATTGTAGCGCTCTTAAGTGGTGATATCCACACTAATCCAGGACCTCAAACTATTGTGCAGAGGCAAAACAGACAGATAAATGACGGTGATAATGACGGACTAGTAGCTAAGAATGATAACCTTAACTCCATATGTAATGCATACATAGGTCAATGTGAGACAATGCAGCCATTATTATCTCAAACACTACCAAACAGGTGCATACACTGTACTAAAGTACGCATGAAAAACGGAAAAGGCACCTTATGTAAAATGTGTAAGGGGTGGGTGCATGATGGATGTATGTACAATTATAGCAATGGTGCCAGAATTCATTTTTTGTGTAACAAATGCACTTTGGCACAGTTACCCTTTAGCAATGATGACATTGATTTACCTAATTTTAATACAAATGACCCATTGCCATATACTGATGATTATAATTGTTTTATGAAAACAGGCCTTCACTTTATTCATGTCAACGCAAGATCACTTCTTCCTAAATTGGCAGAGATTAGGATTCTAGCTAACAAAATTAGGGCGGCAGTTATAACCATCTCTGAATCTTGGTTGGATGATATGGTGACTGACGACGAGGTCAAAATAGAAGGTTACAATATAAAACGCTTAGATAGGAACAGAAAGGGTGGTGGAGTATGTGCCTACATTAGAAATGACTTAGCTTACAACCCAAGACCTGATTTAAATAACATTAAACTGGAGATTCTATGGTTTGAAGTGCTGCTTCCCAAGACCAAACCCATCTTAGTAGGAACTAGTTACCGCCCTCCTACCCAGGATCAGTTCTTAGAAGACTTTTCCAGAGTATTGTCCGGACTTGAAAACAATTGCGAGACAATAATACTGGGCGACTTCAATATCTGTTTTCAGCAGCAAAATAACGGGCTATGCAAACAGTATCAGTAAATTCTAGGTTTAAATAGTTACACTCAACTAATTATTACACCAACCCGGATCACACAGTTCTCAGCCACCCTAATTGACCACATACTTTGTAACCACTCTGAGAACATTAGTCAGTCAGGCATCATTACCACAGGTCTTAGTGGTCATTTCATCATTTACTGCACCAGGAAAATCACTAGGGATAGGATAGGCCTACACAGGACAATAAAAATGAGGTCAGCTAGAAACTACAGTAAAGAAACACTGGTAAATAGGCTACACAATTGTTACTGGAGAGAGATAACAAGTTGCACGGACGTAAATGATGCCTGGAAAAAATTCAAAACAATGTTCACTACCATCCTTGATAATATTGCACCAGTTAAAGAGGATTAGGATTAAACGAAGAACTGAACCCTGGATGACTACTGAGATATTAGATAATATGAAATTCAGAGACCAGCTGCTAAAAAGATTTAAAGCAAACAGACAGGATATTGCAGCACTAAATGAATTCCAAAGGGTGAGGAACAGAGTACAGAGACTTACAAAAGGAGCAAAGGCAAAGCACTATTGCTCGAAAATTGAAGAGTATAAGCATAACTCCAGAAAGCTCTGGCAACAACTAAAACAGCTGGGGTATAGCCATAAGCCAGTAGATAGGTCTAACATAGTACTCACTATCGATAATGAGGTATGCCATGAAACATCTAAGGTTGCAAATTGCTTTAATTCCTACTACACATCTGTTGCATCAACACTAGTAAGTAAACTACCAGCTGCATCAAATACCTTTAACACAGACTCTGATAAGTTTCAAACATGCTATACCAATAAAGGGGTAACCCCAAACAGTTGTCAACTAGTAAGTGTATCTCATGACTTTATTCAAAAAGAACTCCCTTCCCTGTATGCTTCCTAAGCCGGAAACTCCTTCCCGCAGAAACGACATACTCCACCATAGAAAAGGAATGTTTGGCCCTTGTGTTGGGTATCTCCAAACTTAAATCTTATTTGCTGGGAAAAGAATTCATTTTAGAAACGGACCACAAACCTTTGATATACCTAGAAACTTTTAAGGGAACCAACAGTCGCCTCTTGAGGTGGACATTGGCACTCCAGGCTTTTAAGTTCCATATTGTGTATATCAATGGTTCATCCAATTATTTCTCTGACTGGTTAAGTCGTGACAGTCAGTAGAAGATTTGTTGACTTACGCGACTTCCACATGTTAGAACTTTTTCCTCGCCTATTCTTCATATACTCCTTGACTATAAGTCTTGGTATAGGGGAGTGTGAGGGAAAAGTTCAATAGATAGGAGAAGTGAGGGAGTATATAGTAACAATAGTTTCATTGCCGGCTACTTGTTAAGGTAGGGTAAGTCAAGCTCCAGCAATTCCCGCCTCTTTTTCTCCCTCCCCGAAAGTGATAGTTTCATTGCCGGCTACTTGTTAAGGTAGGGTAAGTCAAGCTCCCGCTATTCCCACCTTTTTCCTCCTTGTTCCCCCCCCCCCCCCCGACGAAAGGTGACGTGTGGGGCTCCGGTCCAAACAGTAATCACTAGACTCACAGCTCCCAGCACTACTGTAAGAACATGCCTGCCTTGTATTCTAGTGGATTTATTGGTTGAAAGCTTAACTTTTGACCAATAATAAACTTAGTCCTTTCAGTCTTGCTCTAAGTTGACTGTTGTAATAATCACCACATCTTTTAGGTATTGTACTTATCATGGAGAGTGATTTCTTAAGCAGTGGGTAACCTGTATTTTTCCAGCTTGGATGACAGAGAGGGTCATCTGCCAATCAACGAGTAGAACTGTTGGAGATGGACTAACGTCCTGAGACTTCCCCTTTTTGGATTTAATTACCTGTGCACCTGTATGAAATTGCAGGATATAACCCCTCATCATTACAGCGGTAAAGAACCTGCTTTCCTGTCAACGGGATAGAATACTCAAGGCTATACTGTGAAGAACTAGCCAGTGGGTTGTAACCAACACCTGGACACCCCCCCCCCATCATCGGCAACGGCTACGATTTCAACAACAGTGTCACCAACACCAGACACCCAAGTTTTATATTAGCATTGAATTCAATTATCATTTATATTTTTCATTTTTCATTTTCTTTAATGTAGGATTAATATTTCATATTTAAGTGTTTTATATTTTATATTTTCTATATAATAAAGTGTTTATGTTTGTCTGTCATTATTTCTTTTTCTATTCATTAATTTTCCTGAGGAGGAGCCAGTCTTGGTAATACTGTCTGAAGTTATTACAGGGCTGAGTAAGCCTTCACACTCACGCATGCCTGCTGGAAGTCCAAGCCCCTCGCACACAAAACCTCCTTTGACCCCTCCCTCCAACCTTTCCTTGGCCGACCTCTACCCCGCCTTCCTTCCACTACAGACTGATACACTCTTGAAGTCATTCTGTTTCGCTCCATTCTCTCTACATGTCCGAACCACCTCAACAACCCTTCCTCAGCCCTCTGGACAACAGTTTTGGTAATCCTGCACCTCCTCCTAACTTCCAAACTGCGAATTCTCTGCATTATATTCACACCACACATTGCCCTCAGACATGACATCTCCACTGCCTCCAGCCTTCTCCTCGCTGCAACATTCATCACCCATGCTTCACACCCATATAAGAGCGTTGGTAAAACTATACTCTCATACATTCCCCTCTTTGCCTCCAAGGACAAAGTTCTTTGTCCTAAGGTTTATGTTACATAATAAACAATAAGTAACTCAGCTGTGCAAAAAACAGTTAAGATTTTGTTTGGATTTTTAACCCTGGAGGGTTAGCCACCAAGGATAACCCAAGAAAGTCAGTGTATCATCGAGGAACTGTCTGTCTTATTTACACTGTGGTCCTCAATGTTGTCCCCCAGGATGCCACCCACACCAGTCCACTAACACTCAGGTACCTACTTGCTAAGTGAACAGGACAACATGTGTAAGTTTCCGCCCCACCAGGAATCGAACCTGGACCCTCAGAGTGTGAAGTGAGAACCTTGCCAGCCAGGCCACAGGAAGATAAATTAGGAATAAGGTTGACCCATGACCTGGTAAGGGTAGAAACTTCAGGAGTGTTTCCTTACACTAGGTGTCCTGTTCACCTAGCAAGTAGGTTGTGTGTTAGTGGACTGGTGTGGGTTGCATCCTGGGACAAAACTGACAAACTAGTATTTAGTCACTTGGCCATAATACCAACTTACCTCATAATTTGTAATATTTTAAAATTAAGAATTAAACTAAGTCTGCCCGAAATGCCTAGCCATACTAGGTGTTCTAGTGGTACACTCTGTAATTATTATTTTACTACATGTAAACCACACAATAACCAAATTCTGTAAACTCAGCATTGTAATCCTTATAGAGAATAAACTTTGAATTTTATTATTATTATTATTATTATTATTATTAAATATTAGCCGGTATTCTCCCGGCCCGGGACTTTTCCAAGTGGTGGCCCGGCCTTGGCTCCCTCTTTAGGGAGTGTCTGAGACCTAAGTCTCTCATGGGAGGAGGCACAAGTACCTCCTCATCTTTGGGACCAACTGTCCCCAGGCCTAGCCACAAGCTAGGCCTCTCTGGTCTGCCATCCCCGCCCCAAGGGGACTAATGGGAATGACAGTCTTATGAGCTAAAAGCTCCGGCTCAGGCACCTACCCTACCCTAGAAGGGTTAGGCATGGTGTCGATGTTTGAATTTGAATTTGAAATTGAATTTGACCTATTTGCCCGAAATGCTCTGCATAACAAGCGGCTTTTTATGTAGTAGTATGTCACTGATGTCAGCTATGATCTGTGTACCTTGTACATGTACTGGTAGTAAATAAAGATTATTATTATTATTATTATTATTATTATTATTATTTGTTTATTTTTTATACCATTTGCACAAAAAATAGTTATTTTCTAAGAAATTCTAAATGTAATTTAGTGAATATTTTACACTTTTTAATTCATACAACCAATATACATCATGGAACATGTAATCATTTCCTGTGCAAATTATTATTTTTGAACTATAAGGAAATTGATCTCATTATTTTCTGGTTAAGTTATGTAACTTGGAGTGCGTGCTAGCAGTAACAGCCTGTTTCATCAGGCTCTGATCCACCAGGAGGCCTGGTCACAGGCCGGGACGCGGGGGCGTTTACCCCCGCAACTCTCTCCAGGTAAACTCCAGGTAAAGACTTGTAAGTTATAAAGATAGAGACTTGTAAGTTATCAAGGTAGAAACTTGTAAGTTATCATGGTAGAGACTTATAAGTTATGAAGGTAGAGACTTATAAGTTATGAAGGTAGAGACTTTG
>NC_069458.1:4850407-4892612 GCF_026875155.1 Cherax quadricarinatus | reverse complement strand
TTTAAAAATTTTAATTTTATTTTACACTTTCACATTGATTAAAAATTGTAATAATTAATTTCTTTATTAGCAAGAGTAAAGACAGCTCATTTTGCATTTAATTCAGTCTCCAGTAATATTTTTACTTGTATATTTCAATGTAAATTTTTTTTTTTGTCAATAGTCCTTTAAATTGAGTTTTCATTCCTCTTGCAGTGTATTTAAACATTATTCTGCAGAATTAGTTGTATATCTTTTCATTTCAATTCTAGAATTTTATATCATTTTTATTGTTCATTATTTTTGCCTTATTTGTTCTCGTGCTACTTTGCCATTATGTCTCACATACCGTCAAGTGATACTTTAGTGAATGTCGACACTCAGACCTCTCAGGCTACTACTGCTGGCCCTGTCATCAGTCCTCACAGTTCCTTACCGACTGACAGACTGACTCAGACACCGAGATATTATAGCTATACTCGTGATTCCCTTGATGCGTTACCTTTATTCAATGGCCATGTACATAGTCTTGAAGCATGGTTTGCAGCCATTCGTTCTCGTGCTAGTGCTCTAGCTGAAGGTCCTCCTTCAGAGGAAAGCCTTATCAGACTTGCTAAAGAAGCTCTTTATCGATCTCCTGCTGCTGTTCACGTTGTTGATCTCCTTGATATGCGAGACTTCAGGAATCTTACTAGGTGGTCACAATATGAGGAACTGATTCGTTCTTTCCTTGTCCCAGTAAAAACAGCTGATCCATATGTCGTTCTTAGGGAACTGGTGAATGCTACACCCATGAGTAATGAATCGTTGAGTGCATTTGCTGTTAGATTAGACAAACTTTTATCATCATTTATCAATGCTGTCCAATCATCAACTTTTCTCCCTGAAGAGGCTAAACCATTTACAGCATCAATTGCTAAAATAGCAGCTTTTGGAGCAATTAAAGAACTAATGCCACCTGCTTCTGTGTGTGCTTATGAGGCTGATCCTCCAACTGTAACGATGGAACCACTTACAGCCTTAAATCATGTACGTTCCTTGTGCCCCCAGGGTACTTTCCCTTGTATTAAAAGTAATGTCACAAATATGCCTCAGTCTGCACCACCTCTTGTTTGCGCCACAGAGACAAATCGTAGTCGTCAACCATCTCAGAGATCACCAAGAACCAGTGTACAGAGTCGTTATACACCTCGTAGTATTCATAGTACATTCAGTAACCATAGTCGGCGGAATTGTTACAACTGGGGGTTTCCGTGGACATATTGCAATTAATTGTCCTGATAGTTACCCAAAGAGACGTCGTACTGATGATGAGTACTCAGATCTTCCTTACTGTACTTATCATAGAATACATGGACATGACACATCTGAGTGTAATGCTCTCTATAACCTTCAGTACTCTAGATCTTTCCGTGGTCGTCCCAACCGCAGAACCCGTCGAGGAAACAGATCTCGTGGTTTTCAAAATAACCAGAACCAGGCTCATTCATCCAATTCTCAACCTAACCAGAACCAGGCTCGATTTTCCATTTACAAAGTGTGAGTGAACACAATCTACGTTTAAACAACGGTAGAGAGACAAACACTACTATAATACTACTGGAATACTCAACAACGTAAGACAAACTTTAAACAAAGTTATTTTACCATACCAGTAGTCAGTCAATGTATGTAAATTCTGTCCTGGTCTAACGTGAATCATTTACTTACAAGTCTCAACCTTCATAACTTACAAGTCTCTACCTTCATAACTTACAAGTCTCTACCTTCATAACTTACAAGTTTCTACCTTCATAACTTACACGTTTCTACCTTCATAACTTACAAGTTTCTACCTTCATAACTTACAAGTCTCAACCTTCATAACTTACAAGTTTCTACCTTCATAACTTACAAGTCTCTACCTTCATAACTTACAAGTCTCATCCATCATAACTTGCAAGTGTCTACCTTCATAACTTACAAGTCTCTACCTTCATAACTTACAAGTCTCTACCTTCATAACTTACAAGTCTCATCCATCATAACTTGCAAGTGTCTACCTTCATAACTTACAAGTCTCTACCTTCATAACTTACAAGTTTTTACATTTAAAACTTACAAGTCTCTACCTTCATAACTTACAAGTCTCTACCTTTATAACTAATAAGTCTCTACCTTCATAACTTACAAGTTTTTACATTTAAACCTTACAAGTCTCTACCTACATAACTTACAAGTTTCTACCTTCATAACTTACAAGTCTCCACCACCATAATTTACAAGCCTCTACCTTCATAACTTACAAGTCTCCAATATCATAACTTACAAGTCTCTACCTTCATAACTTACAAGTCTCTTACTTCATAACTTACAAGTTTTTACATTTAAAACTTACAAGTCTCTACTTTCATAACTTACAAGTTTCTACTTTCATAACTTACAAGTCTCTACCTTCATAACTTACAAGTCTCAGCCTTCATAACTTACAAGTTTCTACTTTCATAACTTACAAGTCTCTGCCTTCATATCTTACAAGTTTTCTACTTCATAACTTACCCAAAAGTTTCTAACCTTCATAACTTACAAGTCTCTGCCTTCATAACTTACAAGTTTCTACCTTCATAACTTACAAGTCTCTACCTTCATAACTTACAAGTCTCTACCTTCATAACTTACAAGTTTCTACCTTCATAACTACAAGTTCTCTACCTCATAACTTACAAGTCTCCTACCTTCATAACTTACAAGTCCTACCTTTATAACTTACAAGTTCTCACCTCATAACTTACAATTTCTACCTTCATAACTTACAAGCCTACCTCAAAGTTTCAACCTGCCCTTTATAACTTACAAGTCTCTACCTTCATAACTTACAAGTCTCTACCTTCATAACTTACAAGTCTCTACCTTCATAACTTACAAATCTCTACCTTCATAACTTACAAGTCTCTACCTTCATAACTTACAAGTCTCTACCTTCATAACTTACAAGTTTCTACCTTCATAACTTACAAGTCTCTAGCTTCATAACTTACAAGTCTCTACCTTCATAACTTACAAGTCTCTACCTTCATAACTTACAAGTTTCTACCTTCATAACTTACAAGTCTCTACCTTCATAACTTACAAGTTTCTAGCTTCATAACTTACAAGTCTCTACCTTCATAACTTACAAGTCTCTACCTTCATAACTTACAAGTCTCTACCTTCATAACTTACAAGTCTCTACCTTCATAACTTTCAAGTCTCTACCTTCATACCTTACAAGTCTCTACCTTCATAACTTACAAGTTTCTAGCTTCATAACTTACAAGTTTCTAGCTTCATAACTTACAAGTCTCTACCTTCATAACTTACAAGTCTCTACCTTCATAACTTACAAATCTCTACCTTCATAACTTTCAAGTCTCTACCTTCATAACTTACAAGTCTCTACCTTCATAACTTACAAGTTTCTACCTTCATAACTTACAAGTCTCTACCTTCATAACTTACAAGTCTCTACCTTCATAACTTACAAGTCTCTACCTTCATAACTTACAAGTCTCTACCTTCATGACTTTCAAGTCTCTACCTTCATGACTTTCAAGTCTCTACCTTTATAACTTACAAGTCTTTACCTGGAGTTTACCTGGAGAGAGTTGCGGGGGTAAACGCCCCCGCGTCCCGCCTGTGACCAGGCCTCCTGGTGGATCAGAGCCTGATGAAACAGGCTGTTACTGCTAGCACGCACTCCAAGGTTACATAACTTAACCAGAAAATAATGAGATCAATTTCCTTATAGTTCAAAAATAATAATTTGCACAGGAAATGATTACATGTTCCATGATGTATATTGGTTGTATGAATTAAAAAGTGTAAAATATTCACTAAATTACATTTAGAATTTCTTAGAAAATAACTATTTTTTATGCAAATGGTATAAAAAATAAACAAATAATAATAATAATATTAATAATAATCTTTATTTACTACCAGTACATGTACAAGGTATACAGATCATAGCTGACATCAGTGACATACTACTACATAAAAAGCCGCTTGTTATGCTGAGCATTTCGGGCAAGTAGGTCAAATTCAAATTCAAATTCAAATTCAAATTCAAAGTTTATTCTCTATAAGGATTACAATGCTGAGTTTACAGAATTTGGTTATTGTGTGGTTTACATGTAGTAAAATAATAATTACGGAGTGTACCACTAGAACACCTAGCATGGCTAGGCACTTCAGGCAGATCATCATCTTTTCTCCCTGACGAGGCTAAACCATTTACAGAATCAATTGCTAAAATAGCAGCTTTTGGAGCAATTAAAGAACTAATGCCGCCTGCTTCTGTGTGTGCTTATGAGGCTGATCCTCCAACTGTAACGATGGAACCTCTTACAGCCTTAAATCATGTACGTTCCTTGTGCCCCCAGGGTACTTTCCCTTGTATCAAAAGTAATGTCACACATATGCCTCAGTCTGCACCACCTCTTGTTTGCGCCACAGAGACAAATCGTAGTCGTCAATCATCTCAGAGATCACCAAGAACCAGTGTACAGAGTCGTTATACACCTCGTAGTATTCATAGTACATTCAGTAACCATAGTCGGCGGAATTGTTACAACTGTGGTTTCCGTGGCCATATTGCAATTAATTGTCCTGATAGTTACCCTAAGAGACGTCGTACTGATGAGGAGTACTCAGATCTTCCCTACTGTAATTATCATAGAATACATGGACATGACACATCTGAGTGTAATGCTCTCTATAACCTTCAGTACTCTAGATCTTTCCGTGGTCGTTCCAACCGCAGAACCCGTCGAGGAAACAGATCTCGTGGTTATCAAACTAACCAGAACCAGGCTCATTCTTTCAATTATCAAACTAACCAGAACCAGGCTCGTTCTTCCCAGTCGGGGGAATTCGAGCGCCCCAGTCAAACCGCCCCCATGGTGACAGTGGGTGTTAATGAGTACACCCATCCCCGTTCACAACTCCTTTGAAGCCTTAAGCAGTCTCGAGCATCCCAAACCCCCCAACGAGATGTTGCTTCACATGTCTCTGACATGAGTTTTTTGGGGATGGATTTAGAAAAAAGTTTTTTTCTGATGAAAATCCCCCTTTTTTTTTTGCCATAACTTCCAAGGGAACCATAGGCCCATAGTGCAGGCATCTTTTTTTATAATGCGCCCCTTTTTAAAATTTTTTAAGGGGACTCTGGTGCCAAATCATATTATTAGGTCTAGTTTTTTTTAAGGAAAGAATTTTCAACATGTCCTTCTCGTAAAACCCCGACTCCTGTGTCCCCCTTAGTGGGTATCGGGTTTTCTCACCTGCGTGTCCGAGGTACGATTTCCCCTAACCTTTTCTATCCAAGGTAGAGATTTTCACTTTTTTTCCCTTCCTTGTTTTCGATCATTTTTTATTTTCCCTGGTGACCTTCCGGGATTTGCTTCCTTGCGAGACTACGCTTTGGGTGCCGACCCTTATGGGGATGGCAGCAAAAATTGGACGACTTGATCTTTTCCAAACCCGGGGGTTACCAGTTTGGATCAGAAATCTGTTTTTACTGTTTAAGAGTAAAAAGTAGGGTTTAAAGGGCCTTAAAAATAATGAATTCTCCATTAGCGTACCCAAGGGTCAGGCCCCGGGAAAATTTCGCACTCCCATCAGTGTTCCCCCTATCCCTTTCCCAAAAATTGAAAGGTTTGGGCCAAAGTCTCAAGTGTCCGGGGGACGTCAGATTCCCTTTGAGGGGGCTCAACCAAACCCCTGCAATGCCTGTATTTCGGTAGTAGTTTCCTCCACGGGGGGACCCTTGCCCGGAAAAACAATTTTGCAATAGAAATTTCCTTCTCTTGTTGATTTTACAGGGCCGTCTGCAGAAAGCCCGTTTCTTTTTGCGGCTAGTGCTCTACAAAGGTGTCTGTAGTTGTTCCTAGTGTTTCCAGATGGTGATAACGTCCTGGGTTGAAAAGTGATTCCTCCCCAAAGAAAAAGGTCTATTTTTTAAAAACCATCCTTACATTTTTTGTACGAGTTTGTAAGACCCCATTTTTTCCTGGCCAAAAACTTGGGGTCACAGGGGTTCCCCCTTAAAGAGAAAATACCAACTTGTTGACCTTGTTCACTATCCTTACCATGTTCAGGAAAGGAGGATGAGTTGTCCCCCGCCCGGGTGGGTCGGGGGCTATTTTTTTGCCGGGGAACCTCATCCACCCACGGGATCAATCTGTTCCACCATTTGGAGGAGAAAATTTAGCTCCCACTGATTTCCCCAGATAAAAAGTCAATCGTTTGTGACTCTGTTGAACAAACGTCGTAAAGAAATTCCCTTTACCGGGGTGAGAAGTGGGTATAACAAAACTTTTTGGTCCCTCGTTTTCCACTTTAAACCCTGGAAACTAAAACCCCCCTTAATTCAAACCCAATTACCTCCCGTACAAAAAGCCTCATTCAAAAAGGGTTGCTGTCGCAGAAAAAATTTGATAAATCAAATGTTTGATGATGGATTTATTGCCCCCTAGAAAATTCACCTTGGAATGCACCCTTATCCCTAGTCCCTTTAAAAAAGGATGGTATTTGGGTCCAGAAATTGACTTTGGGGAAAGTTAAACGAAAAAACCATTCCAGATCGCTTTCCCCCCCCTGAAAATGGGTGATCTTTTACGTAATATCGGGAGATAAAAAAGTCTTTTCACCCTAGATTTGTTAAAGGGTTTTGGAAAGCCCCCTTTTTTCACGGGGGACAGCCAAAAAACTAACTGCATTCTCCACCCTACAGGCCCATTATCATTTCCTCCTTTGGGGCATTTGGATTACGATCTTCCCCTATCACTTTCTCAAGGCTCATGACTAAAAATCTTTAGGGTCTCATAGGTAATGACTTATGGTGTACTTAGATGACGTAATCTAAAGTCTAAAAAAGTGGATACAAAACTTAAAAAAGACTTGATGTTATTTATTGGGTAAGTTTTTGGGAAAAGAACCCAAATTTAAAAAAGTTCAAACTGTAAAAATTTGTCAATTTTTCAAAACCCAGAAAATTTAATTTCTTGGTCACGTATTCCCTCCTAGGGGGGTTTACGACTGCCAAAGAAAAAGTAACTGCAGTACAAAAAATTTTCCAACCCCCAAAACTGCTGTTCCGTAAGTCCTTTTTTGGGTTAGCGGGTTTTTTTATAGATCTTTCTTTCCCAATTTTTTTTTCCATAGTGTTCCTCAAAACTAAAGTTGCTTAAGAAAGATGCCCCTTTTTTTTGGCCCTTCCCGTCAAGAAAGAGCATTCCAAATTTTCTAAAAAAAAGCAAACCCATCTGCTCCAATTTAAAATTTCCGATTTTTCTAAGCCTTTTATCTGCAACTGATCCTAGTTCTTTTGGGCATAGGGGGCCTTTTATAGCTCAGAAGCCCGGATGGCAATTTACAACGCAGTTGCTTTTTGCAAACCCGAGTCCTTACAAAGGTGAACGTAATTATACAGTAACTGAGCAAGAAGCTTTAGCAATAGTATGGTTTTTAAAGCACTTCCGAGACTTTTTTATCGTACTCTTTCATGCCCTTGACAGTCATGCTCCACGTTACCCTTTTTCCCAGAACAAACAACCTACTGGAAGGTTAGCCAGGGGACCTTGACTATCCAAGAGTTCAATCCCCCCTTTTGACATTTCCCTGGAAAAGTAAAAAGGGTATTTTGCAGTTTCCCTTTAAATCCCGACATTTTTAGTATATTTAATGCGCCCCTCCATTTAGGCGGGAAGATGTAAAGAATGCTCAACAAAACAGATCCCATGTGGTTGGTGTGATTCGTTTTCCGCTCCGGGAAGGGATCTTATTTTGACTGGAAGCCACCAGCCCCCCCACCCAGGGACTTTGTAAATAAAACCAAGAATTACTGTATCAAACAGCCGAGTTGGGGTACCCCCTTGCAAAAAAGGTATACCAGTTAGAAATTCCCAAAGGCCACTAGTAAAATGTGGCCTTACAGCTAGTTCACGATGTCCCAGGTGTTGCCCCCCCTGGTATGGTCGTTCATTTAAAAAACCCAGTTTAAAAATATTTTTTGGCCTCGTATGGAAAAAAACGATTTTCTGAGTTTTGTTAAAAAAAGGGTAGTGTCTGCATCCCCAAAAAAAAGGGCCCAATGCTAATGGCCCCAAAATTCCAATCCAAGTGTACCCAAACTATTTTAGAACCTTAAAAAAGAGTTGCGTAGTTTGTTAACTAATTTCTGATTTTTCCCCCAAAAAGGGTTTAAAAAACATCTGTGTGTTATGGTAGACCTTTTCCCCAAAGATTTTGCGAGTTATTTTCCTTTTGGGGAAATAAGACTGCCAGACATTTGCAAAAAAGCTTTAAAAAGAACGTTTTTATCGCGGGCATACCACCCCTAATCCCTAGTAACAGAAAATTTGGGGGGAAAATTCTGAAATGAAAATTCTTGAAAATTTGTGTACCTTGTAAAAGATCTCTAAGTCCCCCATTTTTTCCCATCATCCGCCAGAAATTTGGGTTTGCGGGAACGAACCAATAAGAAAGTACTTGATGTATTGAGAGCCACTATCAATCCCAAAGGGGAAATTTGGGGATAAATTTTATACCTGATGTGCAGTGTGCTAAAAAATTCTGCTTAAAAATTTTTTTATAGGTGCACCCACATTATGCTTTGTATGGGTAGAAAAACGTTCCCCTTATGAGTTGTTATATTCTAATCCGAAACCAAATTACAAACCCTGAGGGATTTCGTAGCAACTGGTACCCGGGTTTTAGCTAAAAGTTTTTTTTAGAAGAATCCGTGAAAAAATTTTCATAAATCAACAGCTAAATTTTTACAAGAGTGAAAATACTCGAGTAAAGCCACCCAAAAAAATCAAAGTGGGTTTTCGAGATTTTAGGGCAAAAACCAATTTTAAAAAAATTCTGCAATCCCAAAAAGCTTGTTAAAAAGTTTGTTGGCCCTTATGCGTTTTGAAAATACCCTTTTGGAAATAAAGTATAAGGTTAGAGAGATTAGTATTGGTCTTTTATAAAAAATTCCGCATTTGGATCAATGAAGTTAGTATGTGATGAAAATATGTTCCAACCCAAAACAAATTGTGACAGACTCTGACAACCCTCCTGATCCTGTACTCTTTTCCCCTCTGATACCAGTCAGATGATCAACCTGAATGTCGTTTTTCCCCTACGACACGACGGTATTGAAAAACCCCTCAATATCATTTGAAAATTCCAATTCAGATTTGCCCCCAAAAAACAGCAGGGAGTTACCCAATGCTACAGAGTTTAAATCCCCCCAAGGGGATGAAAACCCCATTCTGCATATCCCTTTCTTCCCTCCCGGGTTTTGGGGGTTAAATGTAAATAACCTGGTAGATGAATAGTTACAGTTTCAACTTATCAGTATTCAAAAATTTTTTTTTTTTTGTTTTCTGTTCTCCCCGCTTTTCTGGGTTACAGTCTATTTCCGTGCACCAAAATTGCCTTTCTGTTAAACACTCTTTTTTTTGTATATATTCCTTCCTCAGAATCCGAAGATCACACAAATTTACAAAATCGACGATAAAAATTTTTGTTTTTTTTCACTTGTAATCTAAATGTTGGGGTTGGTTGTTCATTTTTTGATTTTTAAGTTGTACTTTTTGTTTTATTTTTGGGTTTTTACATTACAGTTTCGGGTTAGTAAGCTTTCTTTCCAATTTTACTTATGTATCTTTAATTTTTTCAAGTTTTTTGTACTTTGAAAATTGTTTTAGAATCGGGCCCAAGCCGTTTTTCCTGCCATTCTATTTGTATTATTTTGTATGCCCGGGGACGACATACGTTGGGCGTCCCCGAGCTTCAGTAGAAAGAAAACCAGTTACCATAACCTTACCAGAAACTTTTTCCGGGTTGACTCAACAAACCAAACCCGTCTTGAGTCAGGGTCTGTCCCTGGGGTGAAAACTTTTTTCCCAAAAAAACCCATTTAGGGGGTATGGCCAGCCGGCAAATCAGTTTTACGATTTGAAACCCCAAGGGAAAGACAGGTAACGGCTGCGGGTTCTCCCCCACAATCTCCCGTTTTTACGTAATAACACCTATGAGTATTTCTACCCTAACCCAACGTATCGAACCCCCAAAACATGAAATCCCACCTAAACTTCCCATACACTACATAATCCCACCTCACCCCCATACATACATACCCCACCTCACTCCCATACACAACATAATCCCCCCTCACTCCCATACACTACATCATCCCCCCCCCCCACCCCAAAAACCACTACACCCACCCACCTCACTCCTTACACTAAAATTCATCCCACCTCACCCCCCTAAAATACATCATCCCACCTCACCCCCAAATACATCCCAACCCCCATCCCACCTCCACTAATACACAACTTTCCCCCAAAACCCCTCCCACCCCCCCCCTAACCCCCTAAAAATACCCCCACCTCCCCCCCCATACACTACATCATCCCCCCTCACCCCCAAACACAAATAAACCCCACCTCCCCCATACACTACATCATCCCACCTCACCCCCCTTTACACACTTCACCCCACCTCACTCCCAAACACTATTTTATCATCCCCCCCCTCATTTCCCATACCTACATAACCCCCAACCCACCCCATACATTTAAAAACCATCCCCCCTTCACTCCCAAACACTAATATCCCCCCTCACTCCCCTTTACCCTTCATCCCCCCTCACTCCCCTAACTAAAACCCCCACCACCCCCCCCAAACCCCTACATCATCCCCCCTCACCCCCCAAACACACAAAATCCCACCCCCACCCCAAAAAAATACATCATCCCCCCTCACTCCCATACACTACATCATCCCACCTCACTCCCATACATACATCTTTCCACCTCACTCCCTTTACCCCAACATCACCCCACCTCATCCCTTTCATAAAAAACCCACCTCACCCCCAAACCCCCCAAACCCCCCACTCACCCAACCCCCCCATCCTTCCCCCCTCCCCCTCCCTCACCCCAATCCCCCCCCCCATCCACCCCCCCAACACCCCCCACAACACCCAAAACACCCCAAACACTAAAACCCCCCTCCACCCACCCCATCCCCCCCTTTCCCCCCCCACCCACTCCCCAACACCCCCCCCCACCCACCCACCCCAAACCCACCCCCAAACCCCCCCACCCCTAAAACCCCACCCCCACCCACCCCAAACCTACCCACCCACCCCCACCCAAAACCCCCCACCCATCCCCCCACCCAAACCCCCCCACCCCCCCCCCCCCCCCACCTCCCCCCTTATTAATGAAACCAGTTGCCAGTAACCATTTTACCAGTAATGACTCACCCCAAACCGTCCCCGCGGGGGAATTCCGTTGTTTTAAATATTGTCGCCCCACGGGCAGAAATTTAAAAAACCCCCCCTAAACAAAAGGGTATTTGGGGTTATTTTAGTCTGACGAGAGGGGAGCAAGGGGGGGAGGCCGGCTTTTTGGGCGTTTCCCACATTTTTATCCGTAATAAAAGTACTACCACCCTTTACTTGAGTTTTACTTTCCCCTTTTCCACTTTTCGAACCCCCACATGAAAAATTTGGGTGGCAACGGTGGGGGAGGGGTGAAATTTTACCCTTTTTTAAAGGGTTTTTTTTAAAACCCTTTAAAAGACTGTTTTTGAAAAAGGGGGGCCCAAAGGGGAACTGTAGCTACCCCGTTTCCCCTTCAAAAACCCTCCACCCCAGCCTGCAAGCCTGTTGCGGGCCTTTTTTTTTCAAACTTCCGGGCTTATTTAAAGTCTAATTGCTTAAACCCCGGGGGGGTTTTCCCCGGATTTTGCAATTAACCCCAGTCATAAGCCAGACTGGGGAAAGTGAACCCCAGTCAGCCCTATCATCCGGGCCTGTCCCCCTGTACCCAAACCTGCTCCTCCCCGTGGGTGAAATTCGTTACACGTCTTCCGTCAGCCATTCTCGGGGGTTTTAAGCCAGCACCCAAACCCAGCTTCTAACCCAGCTGAAGAGAAAAGTAAGCAAACCAAGTTCCCCCGGAAGTTCCTCTGAAGTTTTGGGTTTTTATTATCGCTTGTGTCCCAGTTGGATGATTTTGGATGCTAAGAGTGGTTTCACCATCCCTGTGGCATAGTGCTTATCGGGCCCCCCTTTTCGGGGAAGTGGGGGATTGCGCGCCAGTGAGCGCCATGGGGAGTCAAAACCCAACCACCACCCATCCCTCTACCACACCACCCCCCCCACCTCTTTTAACTTTGGTTTTTTTGCCCCCCTGAAAACCGGGGTCCTAGAACTGTTTTGGTCACGTAAATTGGTAAAGAGATTGTAGTTTGGGGGCACCCCCGGGTTTTAAACCCAAAGTTTTTGAGTTCACCGAGAAAGGGGCATTTCTTCCGACAACAGTGATGTGGGGAGGAAATCAGCCCAATCCCCGCGCAGGAAAAAATTAAAAACCTACCCTACCCCAAACCCAGTCATCACCCGTGGGACTACTACAGCCTTCAGGGGTAATTTTCTTTTTTTAGAGACATTTTTCTTGCATTTAAAGACTTTGCTTTGTGTGAGAATTTATAGTGAATTTTTTTTGTTTTACTCTAAACCTTGTGTTTTCAGTGTAGATCTGTTTTTTTTTGACTCGTTATTTTTTTTCAATATTTTTCATTTTTATCCCCCACTACTCATATTTTTTTTATCTTATATTTTTTTCTGTGTTTTTTTTTTATTTCTTCTTTCTGTCTGTAGTAAGAAAATTTTTGTGTAGTGTACCCGTTAGTCACTCCGTGTGAAGTGATTCAAATTTTTTTTTTTGGGATTTTTTCAGCATTGTTTCTCCAGTAATTGTCCCTTGAATTTCCCTGCAGTGATATTCAAACCCAGTTTACCAAATTTTCCATTTATTTTTTATGTTGTCCCTTTTTTGTATGCCACAGTGTCTCATTCCCTTTAATTTTTTTTTTGGGAGACTTGTGTTTCCATTATTTTTGCCAGCAAATTTTTTTTAAAATCAGTCACAGCAAGATTTTGTTTTTTAAAAATATATAAGATAATGAATTTTGTGATTTTAAATGTTGTGTTCCCCGCCACTTGTAAGTGTTAAACTTTTGTTTTGTTTCCCTTTTTTTATTTTTATTCAATTGTTTATATTTCTTTGAACAAATTTTACTCTGATGTAATTTCAAAATTTTTTTTTAACGTAAAAAATGTTTTTTTCCTTTTTCCTGTTTGAGTAAATTGTTTTTTTCTAATTTACAATTTAAAAGGGTTTAAAATGTTTAATCGGGTTTTTTTTTCTTATTTTTATTTTATTTTTTAACCTGAGTTTTTTCCCCTGTGACTTTATTATTGCAGTGATTATTTCTACACCTTATTTTTTTTGAACTTTTTCTGCCCGTGAATTATTTTCTTTTATTTGATATTTTTTTGATTTTTATTCTCCCGTTTTTTTAATTTCATCTTGTTTTTTTATTTTATTAATTTTCCTGATGTTGTCTTTGCATTATATTTTTAATTTTTTTTATAAATTCTTAGAGAATATTTAAAATTTTCCCCGTTAAACCTCGTTGCATACAAATTTTTTTAAATTTTTTTTTATACTTTTTAAAAATTTATTTCAAAATTTTTTTTAATTTAATTTTTTTTTATTACAAGAGTAAAACAGGGCTTTTTCATTTTTAATTTTATCTCCAGTTAAAATTTTTACTTGGGATATTTCAATGTATTTTTTTTTTCTTTGGGCCAAAAGTTTCCCTTTTCCCTTTATTGTCCTTTCCTCTTGCAGTTTTACTTAAAACATTTTTTTTATTTCTTCTGAAAAATTTAAATTTCATCCTTTTATTTCCATTTTAAACATTTTTTATCATTTTTTTGTTCATTATTTTTTTCCTTATTTGTTCTCGTGCAATTCTTTGCCTTTTTGTCCACATAAACCCTCAAGTGATACTTTAGTGAATGTCGGGCACTCAGCCTCTAGGCTACTGCTGCTGCTGTCTTTAGTCCTCAAAAATTCCCTTTCCACTGGGCAGACCGACCCAGAAAAGAGATTTTTATAGTTTTACTCGTGATTCCCCTTTATGCATTACCTTTATTCAAATGGCCATTTACTTAGGGCTTGAAACAGGTTTAAATGCCATTCGTTTCCGGGGCCCAATTTTTTTTAAGGTTTTAAAGGGCCTCCTTCAGAGGAAAAATCTTTTCAGACTTGCTAAAGAAGCTTTCATCGATCCCCCGCTGCTGGTTTTATGTTGTTTATCTCCTTGTATGCGTGACTTCAGGAATCTTTCTAAGTGGTCACAAAATGAGGAACTGATCCGTTCTTTCCTTGTACCCGTTAAAAAAGCTGAAACCCTAGTCGTTCTTAGGGGAAATAGTGAAAAGTAAAACTAATGACTAATGAATCGTTGAGGGCCTTTGCTGTTAGAATTTTTTTAAACTTTTATCTTTATTTACAATTCGCCTTTCCTCAGCTTTTGCCCCCGACGAGGTTAAAAACCATTCACAGAACCGTTTCAAAATAGCCTTTTTTTGGGGAATTAAAGAATAATTCCCCCCTGCTTCCGTGTTGCTTTTGAGGCTCATCCTACAAAATGTGACGTTTGGAAACCCCTTACAGCCCAAATTTATGTACGTTCCCTTTTTGCCCCCCCGGGTAAAATTTCCCCCTGTATTTAAAAGGAATTTCACACCTATGCCTCAGTCGGCATCCCTCCTTTTTTGCGCCCAAGGCAATTCCCTGGGGCGTCAACCATCCCCCGAGATCACCAAGGGGCCCGGGTACAGAGTCGTTATAAACCTCGTATAATTTATATTTTCATTCAGTAAACCCCTAGTCGGGGCGGGGTTTTTACAACTGGGTTTTTGTGGGCCCTTTTTGCAATTTAATTTTTCCTGATAGTTACCCCAAGGGCGTCCCTATGATGATGGTACCGTCACTGCCATAAATTTCCCTTTTTCAGAGAATACATTGGGCATGGAACATCTGGGGGCAAGCCCCTACAGCCCCTTTAGTACTCTAAATTCCCCCCCGTGGCCGTTCCAAACCGAAGAAACCCCCTAGGGGGGAAACAAAGGGATCGTGGTTCCCCAAAAAAAACCAGAAAACCCGGGGTCATTCTTCCCCCTTTTCCCAAAAAAACCAGGGAACCCCGGGTCATTCCTTTTTAATTTTGGGGGGGGAAAAACCGAGGCGCCCAAATCAAAAACCCTCCCCTGGGCGTAGGTGAAAGGGTACAAAACCCTTCCCTTCACAATTCCGTTTTTAAGCCTTAAGCATCCGAGAATGCAAATTTTTGCTGATGATGTTTTCTTCAAAATGTCTTTTGAATTGATGATTTTGGGGGGTGAAGTTTGGGAAAAAGGCTTTTTGTTGGGAAAAACCAAACCTTTTGTTTGCCAAAAAAATTCCAAAGAAAATAGGCCCTATTGTGCAAGCATTTTGTTCATAATTCGCCCGTCATTTTTTCCCTGGGGCTCTGGTTTCGCAAAATCAAAAATTATTAGGTTGTTTGTTTAAGGGGTAAGCAGTTAGACATGCCTTCTCATTTGAACCACTCATGGTCCTCCCTTTGTGGAGTGTGTTTTTTCACCGCGTGTCCGAGTCGGACTTTTTCCCCAACCTTTTCATTTCCAAGGTAGAGACTTTTAAATGCTTCCTTTTTTGTTGTCCCACCCGATTACTTTTCCCCCGGGGGCCTTTTTACTGGGATTTGGGTTCCAGCGAGACTTACGCATTTTGCTCGAACCCCTACCCGATTGCTTGCCCAAATTTTACGACTTGATGTTTCCCTTCTGGGGTTACCAGCTTGGATCCCGAAATCTGTATAAATGTGCAGAGGGATGATGTACGGGTTTTAATCCTTTCAAGCCAATGCATTTTTCCCAGTAGGTACCCCAAACGGTCAGGCATGGGATTTCTGTCACTTTTCCCCTCTGGTTCCCCCAAACCTTCAGACTTGCAGGATAGTGTTTCCCTTGCCCCAAATGGGCCCCAGGGGCACTCAAATGCCCCTTTATTTCAAAACCCACCTTGCAATGACCCGGCAGTTCGAGTAGTAGTTTTTTTCCACAGGGGATGCCTTTTTCAGGAAAAAAAGATTACTTTAAACTAGTAAATGCCATCTCTTGGTTTATGTCACATTTCCGACCCGAGAAAGAATCTATGTTGCGGCTAGTGCTCTCACTAGGGGTCTGTAGTTGTTCCAGTGTTCAAATGGTGGGTAACGTCTAGTTTTACAGTGATTCTTGGGAAAAATAAAAGGTTCTATTTGTTGAAAAACCCTCCTTACTTTTTGTAAGAATAGTAAGATCCCTTTTTCCTAGCTAAAACTTCTGGTCCAGTGGGTTGTCCCTCCGAGCCCCAAAACCAATCTTGTTTTACCTTGTTCACTATCCTTACCCCGTTTTAGGTAGAGGATGAGTTTTTCCCCCGAAAAGTGGGTCCCGGGGCTATTTTTTGCCCGGGGGGACCCCCATCCACCTTTCCCCAAATGGATCAAAACTGTTTTCCCCCATTTTTTGGGGGGAAAGACTTTGCTCCCACGGGCTTCCCAGTAAGTCAAGCGTTTGTTTGGGCTCTGTTTTAACAAAGTCGTAAAGCCTTTCCTTACCAAGGGGAGAAGGGTGGGGGAAACGAACTTATTGTCCCAAAAACGTAAATTTCCCCTTTTAACCTTTGGGATTTGACCCCTTTTACATACCTTTCCCCACAGAATCCTCATTACAATTGCTGTCGCAGGAATTGATCAATTTAAATGTTGATGATGGAAATTTTTTTGAAACCCAGCAATTTTACCTTGGAATTCAAAACCCGGGTTTCCCAGTACCTAAAAGGATGGTTTCTGGCGCCCCCGTATTGACTTTAGGAAGTTAAACGCGAAAACTATTTTCCCGATCCCCTTTTTCCCCTCCCTTTTACTGGGTGATCTTTTACATAACATCGGAGTAACAAAGTCTTTTAACCCTGGAAATTTTTTACAAGGGTTTTTTGGGAAAATCCCTCTTCACGAGGGCAGCCAAGAGCTAACGGGATTCTTTACCCCTTACCCGGGGCATTAAAACACTTTCCCGAGGGGATTTTGGGTTACGATCCTCCCCCATCCCGTTCCAAAAGGTCAAAAAAAAAAATCTTTTGAGGTCTCATAGGTAATGCACTTTTGGTGTACTTTTGTGACGTAATCGTTTATGTCTAAAAAACCCTGGATACACACTTTAAAGGGCTTGATGTTGTACTTGGGAAACTTGAAGAAGCCAATTTAAAGATCCCAAACGTCTTTAAAAGTCAATTTTTCCCGATCAAAATTAAATTTCTTTTGGGCACGTAGGGCACTCCTAGAGGGGTTACAACTGACCAGAGTAAAATAACCGGGGTACTAAATTTTTCCAAAACCCAAAACTCTGATTTCCCCTAAACCTTTTTGGGCCCTTTTTAGGGGTTTTTATAAAATCTTTCATTGCCAATTTTTCTTCCAAAGCGTCCCCCTAAACCCAGTTGGGTTAAAAAAGATGCTCCTTTTGTTTGGGCCTTTTCCCTCAAAAAAGAGCATTCCCCAAAATCTAAAAAAAAAGGCAAAAAATTGCTCCAATTTTTTAAATTTCCAGATTTTTCTTAAACCCCCTTTTATCTGACAACTGAGCTGTTCCCTTGGCATAGGTTGGCCCCTACTAGCTCAGGGAAGGGGCCGGGTGGGGAAGTAAACGCAGTTTTCATTTGCTAGCCAAATCCCCTTTCAAAAAGGGTGGAAGTAATTTTTACATAACTGAAACAAAAAAGCTTTTGCAATTTAAAAGGTCTTTAAAGCCCCTTCTGAGACATTATTTATCAGTACTTTAGTTCCTGTCTTGACAGACCAAAAGGGTTCCCCCTGATACCTTTATTCCAGAACAAAAAACCTACTTTGGAAAGGGTTTGCCAGATGGACCCCTTTATTATCCCAAAATTCAATCCCCCCCTTTGGGAAAACTTTCCTGGCCCAAATCAAAGGGAGTCGCAGATTTCCCTTATTCCCTACATGGGTTTGTATAGAACTGCAGACCCTCCATTTAGTGCGAAGATGTAAAGAATGCCAAAAAGAACAAACCCCTGTGGGTTTGGTGTGATTCGTTTGCTCCAGGAAGAACTTATTTTTACGGGGAAACCAAACCCGCACCCCAAAAAAATGGGCTTTGGCATGAACCAAGAATTTAAATGGGACGAAAAGCCGAGTTTGGGGCTCCTACAAAGATATAAACCCGTTAGTAAATTTCCCCCAGTCACTTTGTGAAAGTAGCCTTACACTAGTTCACGAAGTACCAGGTTTCCCACCCCCTGGTAAGGGGCCTTCAGAAAAAAAAGCCAGTTGAAAAAACTTTTTGGCCTCTAAAGGCAACTGATATTTCTGGTATGGGTTTAAAAAATGTAGTGTCTGCCCTGAAAATAAAGGTAATGCTAAAGGCCCAAATCCCAAACCCAAATGCAAAACCAATTACTTAGCGAACCTGGGAAAGGTTGCGCTAGATTTTTTTAAAATAATTTCCTTTTTTTCCCTCCAAGGGAAAAAACATCTGTGTTTTTATGGTAGGGCCATTTCACCCGATATTGTGAGTTATTTTCCCATTTTCCCGTTTAAAACTGCCGAGGGCAGTAGTAAAGCGTTTAAAGAAAAAGCATTATCTGCAGGGATAAACCCCCCCTAAGTCCCTAGTAACCGTTTAAGGGAGTGAATTCTGTAAAAGAGATTCTTGAAAATTTTTTTGTACCTTTTACAAACTCTAAATCCACCTTGTTCCTCATCAAACCCGTCAGCAATGGGGGTTTGCGTAAAGAACCAATAAAAAAAACTTGATGTCTTGGAGCCACTAAACAAAACCAACAGGAAAATTGGGATTAAGTTATACCGACGTGCCCTGTGCTATAAAACCTGTTAAAAATGTTTTTTATTTGGTGACACTCCACATTTTTTCTTGTATGGGTAGATAAAAAAGTTTGCCCTTTTGATTTTGCCCATATTCTAATCCGAAACCAAATTAACCCCCTGATGATTTCTAGCAATGTACCCCCTTAGCTAAAAGTGGGTTTTTTGAAGAATCCCTGAAACACTTCATAAATAAAAAGCAGGGAAATTTTCCAAAAGTTTGCAAAAACTCCCAGCAAAGCCCTCCAAAAACAAAAATTTGGTTCGAAAAATTTAAAAAACATAAGAACGAAAAGGGAAAAATGCAGAAGGCCTATGGCCCATGGAGGGGGGTCCCCAAATCTCCCAAAACCCGGGTTAAGCCAATGAAAACCCCAAACCCAGTCAGGTCAGGTCCCCCACTGACTTAAGGGGGGAACACGGCAAACCGAAAGTGGTTGCCAAGCTATCAGGTCCAAATCACACCCACCCACATAAAATTCCCAAAATTTTTCCAACCTATTTTTTTAAAACAAAACAAAAGTTCTGGCCTCTAAAAAACTGTAATCGGGAGTTTGTTCCAAACCCCCACAACTCTATTACCAAACCAGTTTCTTTCCCTTTTCCTTCCTGAATCTAAATTTTTTTCCAACTTTAAAACCATTGCTGCGAGTCCTATCTAGTAGATATTTTCAGCACACTTTTTACATCCCCTTTATTTATTCCTGTCTTCCCTTTATACACCTCAATCATATCCCCCCCAATTCTACGTCTTTCTAGAGAGTGCAGATTCAGGGCCCTTAGTCTATCCTCATAGGGAAGGTTTCTGATACAAAGGGATCAAATTTGTCATCCTCCTCTGTACATTTTCCAGAGAATTTATATCCCTTCTGTAATACGGTGACCAAAATGTGCAGCCCTAATCTAAATGAGCCTAACCAAGGATGTATTTGAGTTGAAGAACAACCGAGGACTCCTTTTTATTTATGCTTCTTGATATGAAGCCAAGGATTCTATTAGCTTTATTGCGAACACTTATGCACTGTTGTCTTGGTTTCAGATTACTGCTAAACCGAACTCCTAAATCTTTTTCGCAATCCGTAATATTAAGATCTACATTATTTAGTTTATATGTGCATGGTTTTTTGTCCTGTCCAACATTAGAACTTTGCATTTGTCTATATTAAACTGCATCTGCCATTTCTCCGACCATCAGGTACAAAAAAAATTCTGGCCACAAAATAGACAAAACCCCAACGCAAAGACCGGGGAGGATCAGTCGGAGATCTCACTTAAAGGACCATAACATTGTATCAACGATCTGTGAAAAATGACGGGATGGATAATGAAAACCCTTTAAAAACTGGGGGAGGCCAAGCCCATATGACACCTTCAGGTAATTTGTTCTATAGGCGGAATATTGCTGCCACTAACAGCCCCTTTCAAGGCGGGTGAAATTGCCGACCTAAAAAATGTAAGAGAACTTTCACGGGCGCATAAGGGAGATAAAACACCTCAATTTTGGGGAGGCTTGGGGGTTCCCTAAACCTGTTTTCCCCCTGGAACGCAGGAGGGAGAGAAATGATTAATACACCTGGAAAATCTGAGGGACTAGTACCGAACTTGCCCCGAAAATCACTCATTAAAAGCAAAAAATTTGCAAGACATGACCACCCCCCCAATAAAAGCGGGGGTGCACAGCCGTTAAGAGACCATCAATAAGTGTCAGGGCCCGAGCTGTTCAACTGCCTCCCAGCACACAAAAGGGGGATTCCCCAACAACCCCTGGCAGTCTTCAAGCGGCACGGACAAGACCTAAAGTCATTTCCCGGGTACCGGGGCGTGGCTTGAAAAGTTGGTTTGCGCAGCCAGCAGCAACGCCTGTTGATCGGCTCTGATCCCCAGGAGGCCTGGCTCAGACCGGGCCCGGGGGGGCGTTGACCCCCGGAACCCCCCAGGAAATCCAGGAAAAACGCTCAGTCTATTCAAATCTTCCTGGAGTGCTCGAATGTCCTCGCAGAATGTTTTCGACGGCCTAATTGGTGTCATCGGAAAAATCCCGAGTGCTCTTTACCCCTCATGTCGTTTTTGTAGATTGTGAACACGGGGGGCCCAACACCGCCCCCTGGGGAACACCGCTCGTGACGCTTCCCCCCCCTTTTATTTCTCCCCTTTATGAAATCTCTGCTGCCTTTTTCACCATGCCCTATCCAGGAAAAAATTTCCCCTCCTTTTCCCATGTGTTTTTAATTTTTTCCTCAATGCTCTGATGTGGGACCCGTAAAACCTTTACTGAAGCCATATACACAATATCTATTCTTTAACCTATCAACCCCTTAAACCCCTTAGAAAAAAAAGTTAATAAAATTCGAAGGGGGGAACGCCCCTTTGAAAACCCTAAATTTCTTTGTTTTAATTTTTGCTTTTCAAGGTGGCTCGAACTGCCTCGCAAATTGATTCCAAAATTTTTCCCCACTATGGGGGTTTAGGTTATTGGTCATAGTTCGAAGCGGGGCCCGTCATATGTTTTGAAAATGGGTTATCCTTTTGCCATTTCCCATTTACGGCCCCATGCAGTTTGTAGGGATTTTTTAAAAGATTGCCAAAGGGTCAACTCCTTTTTACTTTCCCTTTTAAAGAACCTTGCATCAGTTCATCAGGGCCGGGGATTTTTTGGTTTTTAAATTTATTATTTCCCCTAAGGACCATGCACTTGTGACCAATCGTGCACAGTTTTTACGCCTGTTTACAAAAATTATATTATGGAATATCGCTGGTATCCTCCTGTGTAAAAAACGAGGGGAATATGTTTTAAAAATTCTACACATTTCCTTTCCTGTCATGAGCGACCCAGGGAAATTTTGAGTGGGCCTATCTTGTCCCTGTCATTACTTCTGTAACCTAAAGAATCCTTTTGGGTTATCTTTGATTCTCTTGAACTTTAACCTATAATCTCTTTTTGCTTTTTTAATTTCCCTTTTTTATTTCTCTCTTTAAAAATGAATATACGATTTTTTAAATTTCCCCTCTCCTCTTTTGATTTGCCATATATGCCCCCTCTTTTGACCAATCAAATTTTTTTTCTATTGTTCATCCATTTAGGATCATTTTTGTTTGATTGATTTCCCTTTTTGGAACATAATTTTTCTGAGCAGCTAGAACTTGCCCTGGAAAGCCCTCATATCGGGACCATCACCACCTACCTGACCCTTTGTCAGGCATTCCAGTTCACCCCCTAAATAATTTTTTTAGTCCTATAAATCAGCCCAAACGAAAAGTCAGGGACGGGGACTTGTTGCCATATTTGGGAATTCCATATATTAAACTGATGATTTGTGATCACTTTCCCCAAGCTCATCATTAACCTCAAATTATTAATTAGTGTTTCCCTACGGGCAAGAACCAAGTCAAGGAGGTTTATTTCCCCTAGTTGGCTCTGTCACAAACTGTTTTAAAAAACAATCCTGGATCGTATCAAGAAAGTCACTGACTCTAAATTTCCTGTCAAATTGCTCCAGTCAGTCTGTCTATATTTTGAAATCTCCCATTAGCACAACATTTTCGTATGTAGATCCCTTTAAACAAATTTTTTGTCCCATAGAAGTTTACTGCACTCCCTATCAAGATTTGGGGCCCTGTAAATCACACCCAAAATTAGTTTTTCTCGGCCCTCGAGAAGCTGTAACCAAACAGATTCAGTGGCTGACGCTTCTAATTTAATATCTTGCTAACAAAAACAATTTAAATTGTCTCTGACATACATCGCTACTCCACCACCTTTCCTGTTGACCCTGTCAGTGTGGAATAATTTATAGCCTTGTATGTGACATTCAGAGGGCATCTCTCTATCTTTCAGATTGAGCCAGGTATCTGTTTTATAGCAATAATATCTATGTTTCCTGCATTTTGCAATTAATCTTAGCTCATCATCTTATTTCTTACACTCCTGCTATTAGTATAGTAAACCTTAAGGGAGCTAGTCCCTTGCTGCCCTCTGCTGTCCCCCTTTGTTTGCTGACCTGATCTATTGCCTTTATTTATAACTTCAGCTGAATGCCTTTTATACATTTACTGTTTCCAACCTTAGTATTCAACCTGCTTGTTTCCCACACACACCCATACCTCTATCTTCCATCAGTTTTAAAATCATAGGCATTTCACCAATGGCCTTCTCAATCGAGTCTGCAAGTGCTACCACCCCTGCCCCAGAGAGATGTACCCCATCCCTTGCATACATATCATGTTTTGCCATAAAATTGTTCCAGTTGTCAATGAAGGGGATTGCAAGTTCCTTGCAGTATCTGTCTAGCCAGCAATTTACACCAATTGCCCAGCAACCATTCATTTCCTACTTCCCTTCTGGGCAAGATGCTACATATGATTGGGATCCCTCCCTTAGACTTAATGAAATCTATAGCTGACCTGTACTTATCTAGCAGCTCTTCTCTCCTACCCTTTCCCCAAATATCATTTCCACCAGCACTGAAAACAGTAATGGGCTTGTTCCCATTACCTGACATGATATTATCCAGCCTGTTGACAATGTCCCCAACACCAGCTCCGGGGAAGCACACTCTATCTCTCATCTTCTTATTCCTATTACAAAAAGCAGGGTTTCAATATACTTACCTGAGAGTCACCAACCACAAGAATGCGCTTACCTCCATTAGAAAGGGCATAGTACCCTCACCTTCACTGGCCACTGAAGTACATTCATCCTGAAGAACAGAGAAGCGATTTCCTACCTTCAGATCTTCACTCTTAACTTTCCTTACTCTGATACGCCTCCCATTACTGTGAACCACTCGCCACTTGTAGCAGGTGCTGGGCTGCACCTCACTGCTGGTAGCCGTTGCTACCTCCCCCACTACAGCCTCCTCACAGTGAGAGACAGACTGCACCTCACTGCTAGAAGCCTCATTCCCCACAACTCCAGCCACCTCACACTCTCTCCCAGACCTATTGAGGTGGACCTTCAGCCTCCTAATCTCCTCCTGGAGAAGCAAGACCTCCTCCTTCAACTCTCCAACCTCAATTTTTAAAACACTGGTCAGTATAAAGAATCGCATTTAGATCATATGAAGTTAGTATGTGATGATAATGATGTTCCAACCCAGACTAATGTGACAGACTCTGACAATCCTCCTGATCCTGTACTCTCTTCCTCTGATACTCAGTCAGACGATCAACCTGAATGTCGTTATTCCATACGTACACGACAGGTATTGAGAAATCCTCAAGTATCATTTGTAACTTCCAATTCAGAATTGCCTCAAATACAGCATGAGTCAGCCAATGCTACAGAGTTTGATCCTCCCAGGATGACACCCATTCTGCATATGTCAATCTTACCCTAGCAAGTTGGGGTTAAATGTAAATAACCTGTATAGATGAATAATTATAGTATCAACTTATCAGTATTAAAGAATTTTTTTTTGTGTTCACTTTCTCTCCTAATTCTAAAGAGTTAACAGTCAAGTTTTGGGAGTGCACCGAATCTGCCTTTCTGTTAAACACTTCTTTCTTTGTATATTTTTCCTTCCTCAGAATCCGTAAAATCACATGAATACAGATCGATCGATAAATTTTTTTTATCACTTTCTATTGTTAATCTCAATTTTGGAGTTTCATTCGATGAGTTTTCTTTTGATGAGTTTCATTCGATGAGTTGTGCTTTTATTATACCTTGTATTGCATTACAGTTTCATTTACGTAAGCTTCCTTTTCCAATGTTCTACTTATGTATGTTATAATGTTCAATTGTTGTGTACTTTGACATTGTATAGAATCAGCCCAAGCCGTATACCTGCCATCTCTAGTTTGTATTAGTTGTATGTCGGGATGACATACGTTAGCGTCGCCAAGCTCTCAGTAGTAGTAACCAGTTACCAGTAACCAGTGTGCCAGTAGATGACTCACTACCAACCGTCTCTGCGTGAATCACTGTCTGTATTCATATTGTGCTGACCACAGAAGTATTTCAAAACACCCCCTCACATATGGGTACTGGGGTTAGTTAGTCTGACGAGAGTGAGCAAGGAGGCAGGCTGGCTGTTTGGGCGCTTCACACATTATCCGTAATATACGTACTACCAGCCTACGTGAGTATTACCTTACCCTATCCACGTGTTCGAACCCCCACATGATACCCATACACTACATCATCCCACCTCACTCCCATACACTACATCATCCCACCTCACTCCCATACACTACATCATCCCACCTCACTCCCATACACTAACATCACCCACCTCACTCCCATACACTACATTTATCCCACCTCATCCCATACACTACATCATCCCAAACCTCACTTCCCATACACTACATCATCCCACCTCACTCCCATACACTACATCATCCCACCTCACTCCCATACACTACATCATCCCACCTCACTCCCATACACTACATCATCCCACCTCACTTCCCTACACTACATCATCCCACCTCACTCCCATACACTACATCATCCAACCTCACTCCCATACACTACATCATCTCCACCTCACTCCCATACACTACAAACCCTCCCACCTCACTCCCATACACTACAATCATCGTACCTCACTCCCATCACTACTCATCCCACCTCACTCCCATACACTCATCATCCCACCTCACTTTCATACACTACATCATCCCACCTCACTCCCATACACTACATCATCACACCTCACTTCCATACACTAAAATCATCACACCTCACTCCCATACACTACATCATCCCATCTCACTTCCATACACTACATCATCCTATCTCACTCCCATACACTACATCATCCCACCTCACTCCCATACACTACATCATCCCACCCACTTCCATACACTACATCATCCCAACCTCACTCCCTACACTACATCATCCCACCTCACTTCCATACACTACATCATCCACCTCACTCCCATACCCCTACTCATCCCACCTCACTCCCATACACTACATCATCCGACCTCACTCCCATACACTACATCATCCCACCTCACTCCCATACACTACACATCCACCTCACTCCCATACACTACATCATTCCACCTCACTCCCATACACTACATCATCCCACCTCACTCCCATACACTACATCATCCCCCCTCACTCCCATACACTACATCATCCCACCCCACTCCCATACACTACAATCATCCCACCTCACTCCCATCACTACATCATCCCACCTCACTCCCACACACTACATCATCCCACCTCACTTCCATACACTACATCATCCCACCTCACTCCCATACATTTCATCATCCCACCTCACTCCCATACACTACATCATCCCACCTCACTCCCATACACTACATCATCCCACCTCACTCCCCATACACACATCATCCCACCTCACTCCCATACACTACATCATCCCACCTCACTCCCATACACTACTACCCACCTCACTCCCACACACTACAAACATCCACCTCACTCCCATACACTACCATCATCCCACCTCACTTCCATACACTACATCATCCCACCTCACTCCCATACACTACATCATCCCACCTCCCCTTCCATACACTTCATCATCCCACCTCACTCCCATACACTACATCATCCCACCTCACTCCCATATACTACATCATCCCACCTCACTCCCATATACTACATCATCCCACCTCACTCCCATATACTACATCATCCCCACCTCACTCCATACACTACATCATCCCACCCCCACTCCCATACACTACATCATCCCACCTCACTCCCATACACTACATCATCACACCTCACTCCCCTAAAACTACATCATCCCACCTCACTCCCATACACTACATCATCCCACCTCACTCCCATACACTACATCATCCCACCTCACTCCCATACACACATCATCCCACCTTACTCCCATACACTACCCTCATCCCACCTCACTCCCATACAAAACATCATCCCCCCTCACTCCCATACCTACATCATCCCACCTCCCCTCCCCTTTCACTACATCAACCCACCTCACTCCCATACACACATCATCCCACCTCACTCCCATACACTACATCATCCCACCTCACTCCCATACACTACATCATCCCAACCACTCCCATAACTACATCATCCCACCTCACTCCCATACACCCACATATCCCACCTAACTCCATACTCTACATCATCCCCCCCACTCCCATACACTACATCATCCCACCTCACTCCCACCCCTGGAGAACCAAAACACCTCGGATCAAGAGACATGACCCAAACAGTGGAGGGCATCACCGCCATCCACACATTCACTAAAACATTAGGTCCAACAGTCCCTATACCAACATAAAACAGAGGCGAGGCATTCCAGCCAACACCTAAAAAAAGTAGCATGCCTTACCTAGGCATGGCACTTGATGTGACTACCCCCCAAAACACACACACACACTAGGGAATCCTGATGCCTCCAGCTCCAGCTAACCCTGCCCTTCTCCCTTGGGTAGTCTATGCTTCCATCTACTTGTCTACCGCAAATCACTGCATAATAAGAATAGATAAGTGATCTATACATGACATGATCTATACATGATCTATACATTATGTGAAGAAAACATAAAGAATTATGGTCACTATACACAGTTATAGGGTGAACTGATGATGATATATACACCTCAAAATGTTGCACTGGCAACACTAAAGCAAGAGCCTCCTTTTCTATGGTGGTATAACTTCTTTGGTGCCTGTTACTTTTTGCCGAGAAGCAGCGGAGTGGCATTACTTGCTCTGCTCTACCCTGCAACAAGACTTCCCTAACCCCTGTATCATTTTGCAAAACCCGGGGTGGGTAACTCAGGATTATACATAAAAGATTTTGAGGGTTAATGGCATACAAAAGGTTCATGTACAGAGATATTAAAGTTACAAAAATGGGTGTGTCCTTGGCACACATGGTCATGGGAATCAGATGATCCCCCCACGGTTCATTCACACAATTCGCATGTAGTTCATAAAGAGGAGACTAAACCTTATTTCTTAAATGTACCTGGCGGCAGTCAGTGCACGTTTTCAAGGTATCACCTAGTGTGAGACCAGTAAAAGACAATGTCCACCGACTCTCGCTGGATACAAACACAGTCCCTAGAAATAAACACTTTCCTTCCTTCAAGGAACCTATTTCACCCCAGCTTACATCATGCCAGGCCTGCTGACATTGCACAAATTTCAAAACCTCTACCTCATGGGGGTTAACATGGCCCCATTTTTCAGCATTCCAAAACTCTTTCACTAAGGTGCACCATGGCTGAGCCAACACTACAACCAGTTTTTCAGAAGATTCAAGTCTTCCACAATCTCTTACAATTTTCCTGATTACATTATCTTTCTCAGGGACCCTATCCACCATCATTTCGAATCCACCACACAGTTCCATCATAGCCTTCCCAGGACCCAGCTCCAATGCCAATCCCATCTCTCCAGCTTCCAGAATATGTAGCACCACCTCATGGTCCCATGTCATCCTGGGCGGACTGGCAGGCTAGTGCACTGTGCCATCGACCTCATCTTAGCCAAGCAGTTTCTGAAACTGAGAAAAAACATTGTGGGGGAAACATCACCATCCTCACGTAGCCCATGACTTAATTATTCCAGTGTGCTTCCCCACACGGTAATGAAAAGGAGGAGAATTCCCTCCTCCCAGTCCTTCTGGTATTGGGTAAAACAAACACGCATTGCCCTGAGAGGCTGGGAAAACCACTGTGCTTTTCTTTGACTCCTAGGATGATAAGCAATGGTAAATTTAACCTCAAGTAGGCCTCTCAAAACTACATGACATTTCATAAAATATGACTTCTGGGTGATTTGTGCAAAGCTTAAGAGACAAAAATGTTTCACCAGAAATCTCAAAACCACACACACAAAATTATTCAGAAAGAGTACAGACTCTGGTAACCTGTTAGAAGAAGTTATTAATAAACACTGGTTAGTCAGCCCTCCCTTCTTAACACTTAAATGTTGTTCCTTCGGAATCTGTAAAAAATATTGACAATGACACTTTAATAGTTCTGCTCTGGCCACTTTGACACAGGTCCCATTGAAAAGAGTCTTGCTCATTTGATCAACTCTGCAAAATAAACATTTGGTAAATTTAGGAACCACATCCTCTGCAATAGCTGATAAGTGAATAGAGTTCCGGAGGTCACAACCTTCCTGGGCCTCACTCAGCTGCTGCAGAGTCAGGGGATCTTTTCCCACATCAGCACCAAGACCACTTCTCCAACCGAGTTCTGGTTGAGCCGGTTCATCACTGCTCAGAGTCTCCTGCAGGTCAGACTCAATGAACAGGCTCCCCAGGCCCAAACCATCACCACAGTGTGCAGAAGGGTCATAGGGAGGCACAGCTCCTGCCCTGTTCCCCTGTTTAGTCCTAGAACCCACTGAAAAATTTTCAGGCACCGTCGCTCCAATTAGGCCATTACCGCCTTGTAAAGCAGGGTCCTGCAAAACCAAACATTCCTCACTTTTGAGGAGTCCCACAACGTTGTTGCCTAGTAGAAGGTCAACTCTTGCGAAAGGTACATCTTCTGCAATACCTACAGGTAGGTACCCAGACTGGTACACAGACTCTACCCATAACCTGTGCAATGGAGTCCTGAGAGGGACTCCAGTTATCCATTTAAAAAAAATGTCCAATCCAGTGTAGGTGTCATCTGACACTGGCAATACACCCCTGCGAAGCAAGGTGTATGTGCTACAAGTGTCCCTAAAAGACATAACACCAGTGACCCTACCTTCATTTTGGTGTAAGGCCACAGTAGATTTACTTGAATAGACCTTCATCCGAGGGTGTAAGACAGCTGGTCTTCTTTGGATACCTTGGGGCAAGACTGCAGTGCAAGCAACATCATGTGTAACCGGTGTATTTACTGGAGAAGCATCTGCTGCAGACTGGTCCCTAAGCATCTTTCGACAATATGGCTGCAGGTGGCCCTGTTTATTGCAAAATGTACAGTGATAAGGTTTAAAAGCCCCATGCACACTTGAAATAGGCTGGGGCCCATGATCTTGGGGAACTGGACTCTTTCTACCTGTCCCCATTAGTCCTGGACCTGTGACAACTAACTTAAAACCTTCTCGGGTAGGTACTGGAAAATTAGGCTTATTAAAACTCTGGTGGTTATTAGGCTGATAAATTGGTTGGTGGAGAAAACTTACCATTATTAGTATGTGGACCTGGAGGGAGACCTGGAGAGAGTTTCGGGGGTCAACGCCCCCGCGGCCCGGTCTGTGACCAGGCCTCCTGGTGGATCAGCGCCTGATCAACCAGGCTGTTGCTGCTGGCTGCACGCAAACCAACGTACGAGCCACAGCCCGGCTGATCAGGAACTGACTTTAGGTGCTTGTCCAGTGCCAGCTTGAAGACTGCCAGGGGTCTGTTGGTAATCCCCCTTATGTGTGCTGGGAGGCAGTTGAACAGTCTCGGGCCCCTGACACTTATTGTATGGTCTCTTAACGTGCTAGTGACACCCCTGCTTTTCATTGGGGGGATGGTCCCATCGTCTGCCAAGTCTTTTGCTTTCGTAGTGAGTGATTTTCGTGTGCAAGTTCGGTACTAGTCCCTCTAGGATTTTCCAGGTGTAGATAATCATGTATCTCTCCCTCCTGCGTTCCAGGGAATACAGGTTTAGAAACCTCAAGCGCTCCCAGTAATTGAGGTGTTTTATCTCCGTTATGCGCGCCGTGAAAGTTCTCTGTACATTTTCTAGGTCGGCAATTTCACCTGCCTTGAAAGGTGCTGTTAGAGTGCAGCAATATTCCAGCCTAGATAGAACAAGTGACCTGAAGAGTGTCATCATGGGCTTGGCCTCCCTAGTTTTGAAGGTTCTCATTATCCATCCTGTCATGTGTCATGTGGGAGGAGGTAATTACTACCAAATTTTTGGTTAGCTAAAAATCTGTCACTCAGCTCTAAAGCATTATTAAAATCATCAAGATCCTTCTACTCAAGATATGCCTTAAGGTCAGGAGGAACATTTCCCAAAAGATCCTCTAACAAAATTAAGGTAATTACACCTTCATAATTGTCTACCACCCCCTTTGAGCGACACCACCTATTTAGAAGTGACATCTTCTCCTTACCATATTCCATCAAAGACTGCCCTGACTGAAACTTTAGTCCTCTAAATTTCTGCCGGTACCTTTCCCGCAACATTTGATAAGCCAGTAAAACTACCTCTTTCAGTTTATGATAATCAGAAAAGGCCGATCCTTCTAAGGAACTAATGGCCTGTAACACTTTACCAACTAATTGGGTTCTCACTAATTTCGCCCATTCCTTTTCCGGCTAAACTTGGGATTTGGCCGTACTTTCTAATAACAGAAAAAACTGGTCTGGGTCTTTCTCTAGGAATCTGGGCACAAATTTTATGGCTTTATCCAAATGAAAAACATCTACCCTTGTGTCTGTGTCTGGGTGAGAAGCAAGCTGCCTCTCTTTAGCTCTTTCTTGAGCCCTAAGCTCCTCTAAGGCTCTCTGTTCCTGGATCTTTGTGTGCTCAATCATTAACCGTTCCTTTTCTTCTGCAACTAGGGCTAATTTCATTGTAAAATTTCTACTTCCTTATCCAGGTCGCTAACATGGGAATTTGATTCAATGTCACCTTCCAAATACATGTCATCCTCAGAATTTTCACTAGTGTCAGCCATTTTGGGAAACAATAGCACCAAATCTTGCTATTAGCTACAGAACTTACTGATATAAAATAATAAAGCACATAGCAAAGTACATACACTGAAATAGTATATTCACAAGGAGTGATTGTCATGTGACTCACCAAAATTAAACAGGATTGCACAAAAGAAAAAATGGAGCTACTGCACCTGCAAAGGAAAATTATTCCCAGAAATTTAGGTAAACATAACCCCCTAAAAATCAGCAAGATTGTACCTGCAAGGGTAAATTATGCACAAACTATCAGGTAATAATAACACCCTAAAACCAGCAATATTGCACAAAAGGTAAATTATTCACATGGTATTAATCAATAATAACACCCTAAAAACCAGCAATATTGCAAACAAAGGTAAGTTATGCACAGGGTGTTAATCAATAATAACACCCTAAAAACCAGCAATATTGCAGACAAAGGTAAGTTATGCACAGGGTGTTAATCAATAATAACACCCTAAAAACCAGCAATATTGCAAACAAAGGTAAGTTATGCACAGGTGTTAATCAATAATAACACCCTAAAAACCAGCAATATTGCAAACAAAGGTAAGTTATGCACAGGGTGTTAATCAATAATAACACCCTAAAAACCAGCAATATTGCAAACAAAGGTAAGTTATGCACAGGGTGTTAATCAATAATAACACCCTAAAAACCAGCAATATTGCAAACAAAGGTAAGTTATGCACAGGGTGTTAATCATAATAACACCCTAAAAACCAGCAATATTGCAAACAAAGGTAAGTATGCACAGGTGTTAATCAATAATAACACCCTAAAAACCAGCAATATTGCAAACAAAGGTAAGTTATGCACAGGGTATTAATCAATAATAACACCCTAAAAACCAGCAATATTGCAAACAAAGGTAAGTTATGCACAGGGTGTTAATCAATAATAACACCCTAAAAACCAGCAATATTGTAAACAAAGGTAAGTTATGCACAGGGTGTTAATCAATAATAACACCCTAAAAACCAGCAATATTGCAAACAAAGGTAAGTTATGCACAGGGTATTAATCAATAATAACACTATAAAAAAAGAAACATTGCACACAAAGGTAAATTATTATTTTAGTGTGATTGCTGTAGTGAATGCTTCCTCTGACCATCCCAGTAAAGAATGGTTACTGATTTTCCTGGCTGCAAACTTGAATTACCACATAAAATTTAATAATTCTCCCATATACAGGCCCCGATGTTACGCAGAAAGTTTGGATACCTGGGGGCTAGAGCCTTGTCTAAGGGCAAAGGTAAAAGATACACACATCTCAAGCATAAACAGGCCACCCAGGGCTATCCCAGTCAAAACAGAAAGCGCTAAACCAGTATGTGTTACTTCAAATGGTTGGTTAACAGAGGGTTAGGCAAAAATCCCAGTTAGGAAAATATATCTATTTATTCAACATAACATTATATACACACTCTAGACACACCTTAAACCTAAACGCCCAAATGAGGGTAGACAAGAAACAGCTGGCTGGAGGTCCAGCGACCATAACCACTAGGCCTAGTCAGCACCAGGCCATCACTACTCCATTACAAACCCCAATTGTTATTTCCTCACTCATCCCAGAGCACCCTGACCATGTCAGAGCCTAGATGAACATACAGGTAAGCCATAGAAGAGCTTATGGCTTGAGTTGGTTAAACAAAAGGGGTACACAACTACAAACTTAGATTAAACACACAGCATCTCCGACGCCAGCCTCCACACCATGCTGACTCCGCATGACTGCCCTCAGCCACGCTTACCCAGCGTACCCAAACATAGTTGGAAAATAAATCCCTAGCAGGATTTCTTTATAATTATAGTTTAACCTACTTTGCAGTACCCCCAAAAGCACATTATGAATTATAAAATTATTCTTTACAATTTAAACATTCTTACTATTATGCCACACTTCTCCACTATATGTACATTACAATATCATGCAGAACCATGCATAACACATGATCAGTTATCTCACTACTGCATGACCAGTTATGTCACTACTGCATGACCAGTTATGTCACTACTGCATGATCAGTTATGTCACTACTGCATGACCAGTTATGTCACTACTGCATGACCAGTTATGTCACTACTGCATGATCAGTTATGTCACTACTGCATGACCAGTTATGTCACTACTGCATGACCATTTTTGTCACTACTGCATGACCAGTTATGTCACTACTGCATGATCAGTTATGTCACTACTGCATGACCAGTTATGTCACTACTGCATGACCAGTTATGTCACTACTGCATGACCAGTTATGTCACTACTGCATGACCAGTTATGTCACTACTGCATGATCAGTTATGTCACTACTGCATGACCAGTTATGTCACTACTGCATGACCAGTTATGTCACTACTGCATGACCAGTTATGTCACTACTGCATGATCAGTTATGTCACTACTGCATGATCAGTTATCTCACTACTGCATGACCAGTTATGTCACTACTGCATGATCAGTTATGTCACTACTGCATGATCAGTTATCTCACTACTGCATGACCAGTTATGTCACTACTGCATGATCAGTTATGTCACTACTGCATGATCAGTTATGTCACTACTGCATGATCAGTTATGTCACTACTGCATGATCAGTTATGTCACTACTGCATGATCAGTTATGTCACTACTGCATGATCAGTTATGTCACTACTGCATGATCAGTTATGTCACTACTGCATGATCAGTTATGTCACTACGGCATGACCAGTTATGTCACTACTGCATGACCACTTATGTCATTACTGCATGACCAGTTATGTCACTACTGCATGACCAGTTATGTCACTACTGCAAGACCAGTTATGTCACTACTGCATGACCAGTTATGTCACTACAGCTTGACCAGTTATGTCACTACTGCATGACCAGTTATGTCACTACAGCTTGACCAGTTATGTCACTACTGCATGACCAGTTATGTCACTACAGCTTGACCAGTTATGTCACTACTGCATGACCAGTTATGTCACTACTGCATGACCAGTTATGTCACTACTGCATGACCAGTTATGTCATTACTGCATGACCAGTTACGTCACTACTGCATGACCAGTTATGTCATTACTGCATGACCAGTTATGTCACTACTGCATGACCAGTTATGTCACTACTGCATAACCAGTTATGTCACTACTGCATGACCAGTTGTCACTACTGCATGACCAGTTATGTCACTACGGCATGACCAGTTATGTCACTACTGCATGACCATTTATGTCATTACTGCATGAACAGTTACGTCACTACTGCATAACCAGTTATGTCACTACTGCATAACCAGTTATGTCACTACTGCATGACCAGTTATGTCACTACTGCATGACCAGTTATGTCACTACTGCATGACCAGTTACGTCACTACTGCATGACCACTTATGTCATTACTGCATGAACAGTTACGTCACTACTGCATAACCAGTTATGTCACTACTGCATAACCAGTTATGTCACTACTGCATGACCACTTATGTCATTACTGCATGAACAGTTACGTCACTACTGCATAACCAGTTATGTCACTACTGCATGACCAGTTATGTCACTACTGCATGAACAGTTATGTCACTACTGCATAACCAGTTATGTCACTACTGCATGACCAGTTATGTCACTACTGCATGATCAGTTGTCACTACTGCATGACCAGTTATGTCACTACTGCATGACCAGTTATGTCACTACTGCATGACCAGTTATGTCACTACTGCATGACCAGTTATGTCACTACTGCATGATCAGTTATGTCACTACTGCATAACCAGTTATGTCACTACTGCATAACCAGTTATGTCAATACTGCATGACCAGTTATGTCACTACTGCATGATCAGTTGTCACTACTGCATGACCAGTTATGTCACTACTGCATAACCAGTTATGTCACTACTGCATAACCAGTTATGTCACTACTGCATAACCAGTTATGTCACTACTGCATGACCAGTTATGTCACTACTGCATGACCAGTTATGTCACTACTGCATGATCAGTTATGTCACTACTGCATAACCAGTTATGTCACTACTGCATAACCAGTTATGTCAATACTGCATGACCAGTTATGTCACTACTGCATGATCAGTTGTCACTACTGCATGACCAGTTATGTCACTACTGCATAACCAGTTATGTCACTACTGCATAACCAGTTATGTCACTACTGCATGACCAGTTATGTCACTACTGCATGACCAGTTATGTCACTACTGCATGACCAGTTATGTCAATACTGCATGACCAGTTATGTCACTACTGCATAACCAGTTATGTCACTACTGCATAACCAGTTATGTCACTACTGCATAACCAGTTATGTCACTACTGCATAACCAGTTATGTCACTACTGCAATGACCAGTTATGTCACTACTGCATGACCAGTTTTTGTCACTACTGCATAACCAGTTTATTCACTACTGCATGACCAGTTATGTCACTACTGCATGACCAGTTATGTCACTACTGCATAACCAGTTATGTCACTACTGCATAACCAGTTATGTCACTACTGCATAACCAGTTATGTCACTACTGCATAACCAGTTATGTCAATACTGCATGACCAGTTATGTCACTACTGCATGATCAGTTATGTCACTACTGCATAACCAGTTATGTCACTACTGCATAAAACCCGTTATGTCAATACTGCATGACCAGTTATGTCACTACTGCATAACCAGTTATGTCACTACTGCATGATCAGTTATGTCACTATTATATATATATATAATATATTTAATATATATATATATATATATATATATATATATATATATATAATATATGTATATATATATATATATATATATAATATATATATATTAACAGTATTGGTCTCTCATGCCCCAAATGTTAGTAGGAAAAGAAAAAAATTGGGAAACAAAAGAAAAAACTACAAAAACTGCTAAATAATGTAATGCGCGTATGTGGAATTCGTCGATGTTGCCGCCACCACGTCATTTTGGACAAACTTCTTGGCACTGTATCTCGGTAAGTACTGATCATAATTTTTTTTTTTTGGTCTTATTACCTTCACAAAAATATGCTCTTTAATTCTGTAAGAAAAAATATTTTTTTTTTTTCGAAATTTCTTGGACACTGGAGCACCACTTCAGATTTTGGCCTTGGACCCTGAAGGGGTTAAGAGATGTGAAAGATAGTAGCCAAGTGAGAGTTAAGGTTGAAGTACTGCGTGCTGCAGTAAGACACTGTGAACTTTGCACGCTACACAGAACACCAGCTGCTCACTAACCCAAGTAAGTATCTGAGCTTAATTTGCACCAGCTTGATGACTATATTAACCAGTATGGGGAGCATTGGTTACCAGATTGTTTAATCAAAGTTAACTTGCCTATTGAATCAAGGCAATCTTCTTGTTGATCCAAAGTAACCAGCTTGGTAAATCAAGATTGATTAGCTTGTTGAATCAAAGTGAACTGTCATGTTAACCAAAGTTAATCTGCTTTTTGGTCCAAGGTGATCAGCTCTGTTTGTCAAGGTTAACCAGCCTGTTAACCCAGTAAATCATAGTAGTTAGTCAAGAATAATCAGCCTGTTGAACCATGGTAACCAGCAGAGGCGTCGCTAAAGTTGGAGTAACCCAGGGCGGAATCTCTAATGTCACCCGTTGCAGCATCCAGTTATGTCACTACTGTATGACAAGTTATGTCACTACTTCATGACCAGTTATGTCACTACTGTATGACCAGTTATGTCACTACTGTATGACCAGTTATGTCACTACTTCATGACCAGTTATGTCACTACTGTATGACCAGTTATGTCACTACTGTATGACAAGTTATGTCACTACTTCATGACCAGTTATGTCACTACTGTATGACCAGTTATGTCACTACTGTATGACAAGTTATGTCACTACTTCATGACCAGTTATGTCACTACTGTATGACCAGTTATGTCACTACTGTATGACAAGTTATGTCACTACTGCATGACCAGTTATGTCACTACTGTATGACCAGTTATGTCACTACTGTATGACAAGTTATGTCACTACTGCATGACCAGTTATGTCACTACTGTATGACCATTTATGTCACTACTGTATGACAAGTTATGTCACTACTGCATGACCAGTTATGTCACTACTGTATGACCAGTTATGTCACTACTGTATGACAAGTTATGTCACTACTGCAAAGACCAGTTATGTCACTACTGTATGACCAGTTATGTCACTACTGTATGACAAGTTATGTCACTACTGCATGACCAGTTATGTCACTACTGTATGACCAGTTATGTCACTACTGTATGACAAGTTATGTCACTACTGCATGACCAGTTATGTCACTACTGTATGACCAGTCATGTCACTACTGTATGACCAGTTATGTCACTACTGCATGACCAGTTATGTCACTACTGTATGACCAGTCATGTCACTACTGTATGACCAGTTATGTCACTACTGTATGACAATTTTGTCACTACTGCTTCCATTATGTCACTACTGTATGACCATCATGTCATACGTATGACCTGTTATGTCATACTGCATGAAAAGTTATGTCACTACTGCATGACCAGTTTGTCACTACTGCATGACCAGTTATGTCACAACTGTATGACCGTTTGTCACTATGCAGACCAGTTATGTCACTACTGTATGCCCATTATTCACTACTGTATGACAAGTTATGCACTATGCATGCCAGTTTGTCACTACTGTTTGACCTTAGTCATACTGTATGACAATTATGTCACTATGCATGCCCAGTTTTTCACTACTGTATGCCCAGTCATGTCACTCTGATGACCGTTATGTCACTACGCATGACCGTTATGTCACTACTGTTGACCAGTCAGTCACTACTTTTGACCTTTTTGTCATACTGTAGACATTTAGTCACTACTGCTGACCATTATTCCCCCTTGTTCCAGTCATGTCACTACTGTAGCCTGTTATGTACTAGCATGAAAAGTTATGTCATACTGCATGACCAGTTTGTCACTACTGCATGCCCAGTTATGTCATACAGCATGACCATTATGTCACTATTGCATGACCAGTTAGCCACTATGCATGACCGTTACGTCAAACGCAGACCATTTATGTCACACTGCATGCCAGTTACGCCACTCCCCCATGATAGTTGGGGTTTTTTACAGCATGACCAGTTATGTGACAACTGTATGACCAATTATGTCACTACAGCATGACCGGTTATGTCACTACTGCATGACCAGTTATGTCACTACTGCATGATGTTACGCGGAAAGGTGGGATATCTGGGGGCTAGAGCCTTGTCTAAAGGCAAAGGTTAAAGTTACACACATCTGAAGCATAAACAGGCCACCCAGGGCTATCCCAGTCAAAACAGAAAGCGCTAAACCAGTAAGTGTTACTTCAATGGGTTGGGTAACAGAGGGTTAGGCAAAAATCCCCGTTAGGAAAATATATCTATTTATTCAACATAACATTATATACACACTCTAGACACACCTTATCCTAAACGCCCAAATGAGGGTACACAAGAAACAGCTGGCTGGAGGTCCAGCCACTATAACCACTAGGCCTAGTTAGCGCCAGGCCGTCACTACTCCACTACAAACACCATTTCTTATTTCCTCTCTCATCCCAGAGAACGCTGACCATGTCAGAGCCTAGGTGAACATACAGGTAAGCCATAGAAGAGCCTATGGCTTGAGTTTGTTAAACAAAAGGAGTACATAACTACAAACTTAGCTTAAACACACAGCATCTCCGACGCCAGCCTCCACACCATGCTGACTCCGCATGACTGCCCCCAACCATGCTTACCCAGCGTACCCAAACACAGTTGGAAAATAAATCTCTAACAGGATTTCTTTATAATTATAGTTTAACCTACTTTGCAGTACAACCAAAAGCACATTTTGAATTATAAAATTATTCTTTACAATTACAACTTTCATACTATTATGGCACACTTCTCCACTATATGTATATTACAATGTCATGCAGAACCCTGCATAACACCCCCACCCCCAGACCATAGGTCTCACTCTGCTAGTGGGGTCCCTATGGACAGCGCTAGGCAAAAGGAAAGAGAAAGAAAATAAACCCCACATTAAGGTCTAAGGCAACGGACAAAATGTTAACTGGGAAATAACCACCATGCAATCACGGTCTTTTGGTACTACAAATATGCAATATTAACAAACTGAGGTACTAGATTGCAGACATGTGAAACTCGCAGAACATGAAAGTGATCAAGTTCTATGTCAAACGAGCCCACAGTCACACTCTTAGACAACTGTGTTAGGAAAAGGCACCATCACAACACAGCGCTGGCCAGGCACTGGCGTTGATGCATTTTACCTAAATTACATCAAGCAAACTTATAAACGAGCAAGTTAACTTTGTACAAAGGTGCCCCTGAGAAATACCGTTTTATGAAGTAACACCAAAGTTCAGTATGTTGCAAGGCAGACCAAACTGTATGTGCCACCAAAAAAAACTTTTAAACAGTAAGTACATTTTCGAGAAGTTCAAAGAAAAGGAAAACAAATTTCTCATGTTAAATTCTACTTAGAAAGCAACATCACATTATCTCTCCCATCTCACAGCAATGTTTAGTAAACGAAACTGGTTCCCCATGACACACCTCCGCGAGAATCAGGAGAGCACAGGAGGGGGGAAAAAATATCAGGCCCCAAAAACAACAGGTGGATAGTCACATAAATCTTGTTGGTGGGACTGTGGCCGTAAAACCCTGGAGTCATCACTGAAGACCCCCAAAAGGTGGACCTCCCATGCCGACACTTACATGTCATTCCAAGGACCCTGGAGTCACCCCAACGGTGATCCAAAAACGAAAAATTGAAAAGAGACATGACCCAAACCATGGAGGGCATCACCGCCAGCCCCACATTCACTAAAACGTTAGGTCCAACAGTCCCTATACCAACATAAAACCGGGGCGAGGTATTCCAGCAAACACATAAAAAAAATGTAGCATACCTTACCTAGGCATGGCACTTGATGTGACTACCCCCCAAAACATACACACACTGGGGAATCCTGATACCTCCAGCTCCAGCTCAACCTGCCCTTCTCCTTTGGGTAGTCCAGGGTTCCATCTACTCGTCTACTGCAAATCACTGCAAAATGAGAATAGATAAGTGATCTATACACTACATCGTGCACTTTAAACATGAGATAAGGCATCAGCAACCACATTCTCTACTCCCTTCACATAATGAATCATATGATTAAGAGGTTGGAGAAGCAAGGCTCACCTCATAAGTCTCTGATTGTGGTTCCTCATTAAGTGAAGGAAACGTAAAGGATTATGATCACTATACACAGTTATAGGGTGAGCTGATGATATATACACCTCAAAATGTTGCACTGGCAACACTAAAGCAAGAGCCTCCTTTTCTATGGTAGTATAACTTCTTTGGTGCCTGTTACTTTTTGCCAAGAAGCAGCTGAGTGGCATTACTTGCCCTGCTCTACCCTGCAACAAGACTTCCCCAACCCCTGTATCATTTGGCAAAACATGGGGTGGGTAACTCAGGATTATACATAAAAGATCTTGAGGGTTTAATGGCATACAAAAGGTTCATGTACAGAGATATTAAAGTTACAAATATGGGTGTGTCCTTGCCACACATGGTCATGGGAATCAGATGATCCCCCCACGGTTCATTCACACACTTTGCATGTAGTTCATAAAGAGGAGACAGAACCTAATTTCTTAAATGTACCTGGCGGCAGTCAGTGCACGTTTTCAAGGTATCACCTAGTGTGAGACCAGTAAAAGACAATGTCCACCGACTCTCGCTGGATACAAACACAGTCTCTAGAAATAAACACTTCACTTCCTTCAAGGAACCTATTTCACCCCAGGTTACATCATGCCAAACCTGCTGACATTGCACAAATTTCAAAACCTTTGCCTCATGGGGGTTAACATGGCCCCATTTTTCAGCATCCCAAAACTCTTTCACTAAGGTGCACCAAGGCTGAGCCAACACTACAACCAGTCTTTCAGAAGATCCAAGTCTTCCACAATCTCTTACAATTTTTCTGCTTACATTATCTTTCTCAGAGACCTTATCCACCATCATTTTGAAGCCCCCACACAGTTCCATCGTAGCCTTCCCAGGACCCAGCTCCAATGCCAATCCCATCTCTCCAGCTTCCAGAATGTGTAGCACCACCTCATGGTTCCATGCCATCCTGGGCGGACTGGCAGACTGGTGCACTAGTGCTATCGACCTCATCTTAGCCAAGCATTTTCTGAAACTGAGAAAAAACACCGCTGGGGAAACATCACCATCCGCACGTAGCCCATGACTTAATGATTCCAGAGTGCTTCCCCACACGGTAATGAAAAGGAGGGGAATTCCCTCATCCCAGTCCTTCAGGTACTGGGTAAAACAAGCATGCATTGCCCAGAGAGACTGGGAAAACCATGGTGCTTTTCTTTAACTCCAAGGATGATATACATTGGTAAATTTAACCACAAGTAGGCCTCTATAAACTACATAACATTTCATAAAATATGGCGTCTGGGTGATTTGTGCAAACCCTAAGAGACAAAAATGTTTCACCAGAAATCTCAAAACCACACACACAAAATTATTCAGAAAGGGTATAGACTCTGGCATCCTGTTAGGATAGGAATTTATTATAAACACCAATTATTTAGCTCTTCCCTCTTAACACTGAAATGCCGTTCCTTCAGAATCTGTAAAACATACTGACAAAGACATTTAAAGTTCTGTG